>PVIR01038350.1:0-14609 GCA_004026965.1 Petromus typicus
CTCCCTCCTCTCCCTCAGGCTCTTTTTTGCCTTCTGCTTCGTAGCTGCCAGGAAATGAGCAGCTTTTCACCGCTACACCATTCCACCATGATGTTTCTGCCTGGGAGCTAGTCAAACTGAAACATCTAAAACCATGAAAAATCAACATTCTGACCTTTAGAAGTTGTATATGGTAGATATTTGGTCTCTTCCATACAAACCTAACCCCAGCAGTGGGAGAAACTGCTAATGTACCATCTGAGTGAATAGCTTGTATGAACTTAAGTCTCTCATATGTGATACCCCTGACCAAAAAATAATTACTGACATTGAATCATGAGAAAAATCACCCAACTCTTAATTGAAACACTATAATCTGCATGTAATCTTTAAGAATGTCATTCACGAAATTTAAGGGTAGACTAAGAAACAGTTCCAGGTGAAGGAGATAAAGGAATTATAACTATTAAGTGTCACACATGATCCTTTTGCTTAAAAAGATATTTTTTGAAGCAATTGGTAAAATCTGAATGGAGGCCTTGGGTTATTTTATAGTGATCAGAGTTCACTTTCTCATTTTATATTATACATATGAAATCTATATATTTTATATTGTGGTTTTGTAACATATCAGACACTTGGTCTCAATACAGTTCTTAGAGGCTTGGATAGTTGTTTTGACTGTTCTTCAATTTCCTCTGTAAGTTTGAAATTATTTCAAAATAAAAGCTTATTTAAAAGGTCTATGTCATGAGTAATTAACTAGACCTAGCATCTTTGTATTTCTTTTCTCATTTTGTGTTTGTCTCTGGAGACTTGTATGTTTTCATTCTTTAAAAAATTTAGCCATCACTGTTAGGAATTTTGTAGCTCTCTTCCTACCAAACTTCAGGATACAGAAAACCAACAGCTGTCTAAGATCTATTTTTTTTTCCTAAATTTAATACTAGTATTCCCTAAGTATTTCACTACATACATAGCCATTGAGCAAAACACTTCATTTCCCAAGCTCCCCTTGCAGTGTGGTATGGCCATTATGATTAACTTGTGTTCAAAGGGACAGGGGTAAAAATAATGGTGTCCTTTCTAAATCATAACTATAAAGGAAATGGTACTTGCCCTTCCTGACATTTTTCTTTGCTTCCTGGCAGCCATGAAATGAAAAACTTATACTCTGTCACTCACCTCCCACTGTGACATACTGCCTTACCACAGGCCCAAAAGCATCAGAAACAAGCTGTGAATCCAAAGCTAAAAGAAGCCTTTTTTCCTCATAAGTTGTTTACAAGTATTTTGTTACAGTGACAAAAGCTAACCTAAACATATACAGAAAATGAATATATATACACAATGGAGTATTCAGCCATAAAGAATGAAAACCTTCCATTTGCAGAAAAAGAGATGACAATGGGCTCCCTTGTGCTAAGTGAAGTAATCCAGCCACAGAAAGACAAAGCTAAAGAAAATGCCTGCCTGAAATTAGAGTTGGGGTTGAGAGAAGAGAGTGACAAGGAAAACAGAAGGTTGGATTTGATCAGCACATGCTGAATGTGTTTAGAAAAATCACATTGAAACCCATTAATATGTACAATTAATACATGCTAATAAAAAAAATTTAAAGGTGGGTGTGGTAGCACATATCTGTAATCTCAGCTATTCAGAAGGTTGAAGCAAGAGAATTACTTGAGCACATGAGTTGAGGGACAGGCTGAATAATATAGAAAAAAAAATTTGAAAAGTAAAACACAGATTAATAGAAATTTTCCTATTTGAAAAAGAGAGAAAAGAAGGTGAGGATAATCACTAGTAAAATCTCAGAAATCTTTTGTACTATATCAAAAAGTTTTTCATATTATTGGAATCACTAAGGAGAAGAGGAAGATATTTGAACAAAAAAATAATTCCAGGGCCAGGGATTTAGCTCAGCGGTTCCAGTGCCTGCCTTGCAAGCACAAGGTCCCTACTTTGATCCCCATTAACCATATACAACAATGCCGGGTGCGATGACTCACGCCCACCAGCGATCAGTACCACTACCACAGTGCCAGGTGTGGTGACTCACCTGTAATCCCAGCACTCCAGAGGCAGAGACAGGAGGACTGCTGTGAGTTCCAGGCTCATCTCAGCCGCACAGTGAGCTCAGGGCCAGCCTGAACTACAAAAAAGCAAGACCTACCTCAAAAATACAAAAGAATGTATTGTATCCTAAAGCCTAAGAAAATTTTGGCATGCAGCAGGTGGTGTTTGGTTAAGCATACTTGAACCCAGTCTTTTGACAGGATGGTAAATCCTCTTCAGTGGCACATACAACTTGATATTTCTTATTTACAAGACCAAAATGTTCAGCTTGCTCCCAGCATTCCTTTAAATACTACATTTTGTAAATGGAAACACAGCTATTAAAAACACAATGCAGTAAGTAGAATGATGTATCTTGTTTCCAAAAACTATGAGTATACTAGAGCAATGTGAAAACAGTACTAAAACAAACATTTTGCGGCAAACTGAGGGTAAGGTTGGGTTTGTACTCTTGAATTATCCATCCCAGGATAACAGCCACAGCTGTAAGCACCCCTGGTGAGTGTTTTGATAATGGGTTAAATTTGAACGGATAGACAGTAGGCCATTGAGCCAGCCAGACCTGCTTCACAGTATATAATCATTCCCATGATCAACATATCATCCAGATGTAAAAATGAACAATAGAATGTTTGTCCAGGAAGTCACAGGGAATGATATCCCTCAGGAATTGATGAGGTCTCAGTGGTGTCATCAATCAGAAAACTCCTATAGTTGTTGCTCTGAGCTGCTGAGATAAACAGTGTAACCTGTTTTTAATGATGTCCACACAAACAGCCCTCTGAACAAGACAGCCGGAGGTAAATTTATCATTTGAAGTATCACACACAGACACACACTCAGAAAATCTTTATTCTAGCTTTATCTGTTACAGATGAAAGTGGATACAGTCCCCAGGGGAGTCTGGATCCCTTTCCTGGCCCCTGTGGCAAATAGGCTCTAGTCATCAAAACTACTCAGATACCTTCATTGCCATCAAAGGCCAGTTATGGGAATAAATAAGGGTGAAGGGAAGACAAGAAGGGAAGTCTGCAGAAATCAACCCAATAACGGGTTAAGAGTGGCCCTCTAAAAGCACCAAACCTAAACAGTAAGTTTTCTTCCTCTGAGGTATGAATATGCAGTTTCATAATCACCAAATTTGTAAAACATTTTTTAAAAATAGTTCTCTGTGAATTGCAGATCCAAATATCAAGTCTTACATAAGCAACCGGGAGCCATGCAAGAACTTGTTTGTGGGCCACAGGTTGCTCTCGCCCATGTTGGAGATGTGCTTCTGGCACTGCTTGCAGCGTGGGTACTTCTCACACTGGTCCAAGAGGAACAACTTGTCAGAAGCCCTGAGGGAAGGAGAGCAAAAGCAGCCATCAGAATGTGCTTCCCAAGGCCCTGGAGGCTGAGGGATGCAAAGGAAAACACCAGGATCCTCTTTCAAAAAGCTTGTAATGCATCTGCATTTCTCTCTCTTCCCGCCACTCTCCTACCAGCAGTTCACCCCAGATTCGGCCATCTTTTGCTTCCAACCTCCACTGTCTCCTGTCTACTAAACCAAAACCCTGGTGACTTCACAGCACTTGACCCTACCCTTCTCTCCTGCCACACACTGAGAATGCAGATGCCCAGGCCACTGAGCCAGCAATGCTTCTGTAGTTGTTCTTTTTCCATGTGAATGCATCTTTACTCTTGTAGGGACAAGTTAAAGAGGGAGAGCAGGCCCTCAAGCAGCAGCTCCATAGATAGTATGGTGCAGAGCAGTAGGATCAGGCCTGCAACAAAAAGGCCCAGTAGACCAGACCCTCTGGAGAATCCAGGGCAGGGGAGAAAGTAGAGACAGAGCTGGACAGCTGTGTGTGGAAGCAGAGATGAAGGGGCAGTAGTGAATGATTGTCCGTTTTGATAATTACGCAAGATATCTCTAGTATGTTTCCCTGCCTTTTTACATTTCTGCAAGGGTGGAATTCTGTTGAGGGGACAGGGCACATCAAGAGAAGGAAAAACAAACAGCTTTGCAAATGGGTGAACAGCCTGCATTTGAAACGGGACAGATAGTATTTGCTAATCACATATATGTGAACTTTGCTTTGCCTTTTTACCTCAACCACTTCCTTTTTACTACCTACTGTGTGCTCAAGTTCCTGCCCACATGCTGGCCTAGGTCCCCTCTATAACAGGTCTTCTCTTCTGTGTCCCCGGAGCAGATTTTTTAGATTCCCACTGAAGATTATTACCTTCCACTATTTATTACAGTGTTGGCCAAACAACCTTACTAAATCAAAATAAAGTCTCCTTGACATTAATCATGATGCTATTTACTGACTTCTAAACACTGATAATGTAGCTTGAATGTTCCAACTCTTCTCTTTATGCCAAACATCCCCTGTTCTCCTTTGAAACATATTTTCTATATTATCCCTCATACTTTCATAGTCAAAATATAAATTGCACTCAGACAGGTGAGAAAACTCTTATGGGAAAAAGCCTTCTTAGATCTGGGCTCGGGATTTAGCTCAGTAGTTCCAGCGCCTGTCTTGCAAGCGCAAGGGCCTAGGTTCGATCCTCGGTAACCACATACCATACTGGATGTGGAGACTCACACCCAGCAGCAACCAGTACCACATTCCACAGTGCTGGGTGTAAGGGCTCACACCTGTAATCCCAGCCCTCAGGAGGCAGAGGCAGGAGGATTGCTGTGATGTGAGTTTGAGGTTGAGCTCAGGGCCAGCCTGAACTACAAAGCGAGACCCTGTCTCAAAAAAAAATAAATAAATAAAAATAAAAATAAAAAGTCACAGATCAGGACCCAGGATTTAGCTCAATGGTTCCAGTGCCTGCCTTGCAAGAGCAAGGGCCCAGGTACCATCCCAGGAAACCATATAGAACAAAGGTGGGTGTGGTGATGCGAGCCCACCAGCAACCAGTACCATATACCACAGTGCTGAGTGTGGTGGCTCACACCTGTAGTCCCAGCACTTGGGACGCAGAGGTAGGAGGATTGCTGAGTTTGAGGCTGAGTTCAGGACCAGCCTGAACTACAAAGCAAGACACTATCTCAAAAAATTTTTTTTAAAAAGTCATAGATGAAGATCCATTATAACAAACTTTATTCATGATAAAAGCTAATAAGCAATTCAATCTATTATTTTAAACAGGAGACTGGATAGAAAAGATGTGGGTTTTTTCTAAAGAGAAGTTTTTCTCTGGCATAAAGAATGATAAATGGACGTACCTTGAGACTATACTCATAAATGAAATAAATAGGACACGTGTAAAGATTATATCATTTCTCTGGAATTAGAAACTGAAATTGTAAATAAGTTCTAAAATATATGATAGGTATTATAAAACAGGAAGAATATGTTCAAAAGGAAAAGGAAAAAGGAGGGTAGGGGTAAATAAAGAAAAAAATTGATGGTAAAAAAAGGAAACAAACTTTATGTATATGGAGGCAGGGGTTGTAGGGAAGGCAGAGGAATGGGAAAAAATGAGAATTAAGATGTGTCATGTACAGGCACAAATTCTCAATGTTGAATGTCATCATTATGTATAAAGTATACCAATAAAATAAATTAAAAATAATATGGGGGAGAAACTATTATTTTAGCGTAATTAGGTTTGATTTTAATAAACTGTACAGTCAGTCTATTTCATCAAAGTTTTAACTCTATGTTATCTTATTTTTACACTGTAAAGTATTTTTATTTCTTTTAAAGTATAATACTTTTTCATCTTTTTTATTTGACCTGTGAAACTCCTGTGTTAGGACAGACAGGGAAGTATTTACAAATAAGACATTTTACAAATAAGACAAAATGGCAGAAGGTAACTGGATCACTGAGACATTATACTCATCACTGGTGAGTTCTCATTAGCTGCAGGTTGAACTCAGCTGCTGAGCATGCTTTTGGAAGGTGGGCTCTGCTCAAGGTCACTTGGCAGGAGTTTATCTCCCTCCCTGGCTCCTACCTTCACCCAGTCTCTGCTTCCTAGCTGCCATAACATGCCATGAGAGCTTTCCTCCACCCATACTCCCTCTCCACCGCATTTCTATATTTAAACCTGCTAAACATAAATTGAAACCACTCACACATAAGCTAAAATAAATATCTCCTCCTTTAAGTTGTGGCAACAGCCACTAGGTGTCAGAATCCTCAAAAAAATATATAGTATGCCCTCCTAGTTAATTTTTTTTCCTTTAAAAAAAGGGGGGGCCTCCTTTTCATCTAACAAGCATTGATTCACCAGCTATTATGTGGTTGTTATAAAAAATACTGTGTCCCAGTGGTGAGAAAGTGACTAAAACAATGGGCATCTCATTTCCCAATTGTTGGTCTTACCCACAACTCTGACTGCTCTTCACTGACCATTCCATACAAAAATAAGTCTTAGGGGTGTTCCCATCAGAAACTCACTCTCCCTGCTTCCAAGGAGGTATTTTCAAAGAGAAACCCCATCCTCTCCAAATGGAAAATAAAGCCACCTTGAGCAGATGCAAAGTCCAGGGAAGGGCTGGTAAATCCATGGCATACAATCCCAGCAGTATGTCTTGCTGAACACAGACTTGTTTTTTAAAATTTTCTAGGCAGCCACTACTAATCACCTGGAGTTTGACACCTGAAACCTGTCTGTCATCCCAACATCAAAGAAAACTAAACAAGGTGGTTTTGGAGGCGGGGTGTCTTTGCCAACAAAGAGCTTCTGGTTCAAATCATTTCTTACCGCTCAAAAGATTTTTCCTCCAGGTCTCGCTGCTTCTTCATGGTAGCACTCCTTTCCCAGTCCTCCTGCAAGCGTTGGTTGATCTTTTTTACTCGCTCTACCTCAGCAGTTCTGTCTGCTGAATGCCTGGAGAGAAAAGAACAGTCTGAACTGCTCATAATTCTTGGAAGGGCATGCACCAGCCCTGGGAGCACCACTCCTTTTATGTTATATAGAAAAATCTCCAGGTTTTGTTCACTAATTCTAAAATATACTAAAAGTTATGGACACTGTACAAGTATAGTGAAATTCCTAGTTGT
The DNA here is from genome assembly GCA_004026965.1 of Petromus typicus. Lineage (NCBI taxonomy): Eukaryota > Metazoa > Chordata > Mammalia > Rodentia > Petromuridae > Petromus > Petromus typicus. The sequence goes on from PVIR01038350.1 coordinate 7,074, forward strand.
CAAATAATTTTCAAGTCTAGAAACTTTCATCTTCAACTGTGGTTTAAATTAGCAAGATAGGTTCCTTTTTCCAAGTAACATTGTCAACCTTTAAAGCCATTAATTTCCTCTGAAGCTACTTTATTCACATGAAAAATCTTCCCACATAGATTTCCCACACTGTATGTTCCTTTGATTTCTGCTTCTCTGCTGTCAGTAATCAGCCTACAGGCATATTACAAGACAAAGTAGATATGCATATAAATCGGGTCGAGAAAGGAGGAAAAGAATAGAAGTGACTTAAGGAAAAGGGAATAGGGGAAATATCCAACCATGTAAAGATGTTAAGGAGAAAATTGAGTGTTTGATGAAGTCTGTGTCAACAGAGCAGAGACTGCAGACTAATCTTTCCAAGTCTCATTATTCTTAATGTTTTATTTCCATCACTTGTCTCCTAAAATACCAATCACTACTGCTGTGAATTATCGTAAGTCTAGTTATAATTATATGTGTCTGTTTCTTGACAAAACAGAGCTTTTACCATGAGTTTTTATTAAAGTTCTCAGAGCATCCTTGGTTTACACAGAAGGTCTTTTTGTTGAAGCAGCAGCCACCACTAGGTGTCAAAATCCTCCAATAAAAATCAATACTGTCTTCTGTAGGTTTATAGCCACCTTTTCATCTGACAAGCATTGACTTACCAGTTATTGTGTAGTGTTTATAAAGATTAAGTTATAACACATGTGAAAAGTCCCAATGCCCATCATGTCAAGGAGGCTCTCTGATGACCATTTTTTTTCATATTTTTTTCAGTTTTAATTGAGGTTTTAAAAATATTACCAGCATAACTAGTCTTAGGTGTACAATTACATGGCACTAAGTATATTCATGTTGCATAGCTAATTTTCAGAACTCTTTTCAACATGCAAAATCTGTACCCATTGAACAACTCTGTTCTCTTCCTTCAAACCCCTGACAGCCACCATTCTCCATTCTCTCTAAATTTGACATTTCTAGATAACTCGTGTTAAGTAGAATCACAGAATATTTGTCTTTTGTGGCTGGCTTATCTACTTAGCATACGGTTCTCAGAATGTATTCATGTTACCATGTACTAGAATTTTCTCCTTCTGGATAAGTACCCAAAAGAACCACAAATAAAATGTTAAAGAAATACTTGATACTCATGTTCTTAGCAGCACTGTTCACAATAATCAAGATGTAGAAGCAACCCAGATGTCTGTATACAGATTAATAAAATGTGATATAAATACACAATGAAATATTTTCCAGCCATACAAAAGAGTGAAATCCTGTCGTTTTTAGCACCAGAGATGGAACCTAGAAGACACTGGGTCAGGTGAAATAAGCCAGGAACAAAAAGGCAAATATCAAGTATTCTCACTTATTTGTGGAAACTTAAAAGAATTGTCTTATACAAGAAACTAGAGTAGAGTTACCAGTGACTGAAAAAAGGTAGAGAGGAAGGGGGTGCATACCACAATACAAATAGGCAGAATTAGTGCTGGTGTTTTCTTTAATCCCAGTAAGATAAATATAGTCTAAAACAATTTATGATGTATTTCAAAATAACTTGAAGAGTTGTTTCAAGTTTTAACTTAAAGTTTTCCAGCATAGTCATTCATACTCAAATGGATGTACCTTGAGGACATCCTCATAAGTGAAATAATAGGTCACAGATGTGTAAATACCGTATCTTTTCTCTGGTATGAGAAAATGAAGTTGTAAATGAGTCGTAGTATGTATAGTTGATATTGTGAAATAGAAAATATTTAAAAGAGAAGAAAATGTAGGGGCAAATAATGAGGGGAAAATGAATGTGATAATAATAAAGAAAAAAAGAAACAAAGATTATGTATATAGGGGGTGGGGTTGTAGGGCAGAGGGAATGGGGAAAAAATGAGAATCAAGTCGTGTTATATTCTGGTACAAACTCTCAATGTTGAATGCAATGATGATGTATTCATAATGCACCAATAAAGATTTAAATTTTTTAAAAAAGTTTTCCAGCATATACAAAGGATAAAAATTTGAAGAAATGAAAATTATAAGTACTATGATCATTTATAAATTATATTACATGTATTGAATAATCATATTGAATCTATAAATATGTACAAATATGTCAATTAAAATCAAATTTTAAAGTGTCTAATATAGAACTATTATAATAGCAAAACATCTGGAAATAAAGTAAATGCTTACTAACAGTGCAAAAGTTATAATACATCCATATAATGGATATTGTGTTGTTATTTGAATAGATTTGTAAAGAAACGTAGAAAGTTACAAATTAACATTATAAAAGTAACAAGTTAGCATTGACCATATGATGGAGAATATTAACCTTTTAAAAATCTTTTCATTAATCTTGTTAACTGACATTTCTATGGGCAGAAATTATTTTTTAAGAAGATCAGAATATTTAAAGAAAAAATGTAAAATAAGTATAAATACTTTCATAGGTTTATTTGGATCACATTGACCACATTATTCCCTCTGACAGAAATAGGAAGACCTTGGGCCGGAGTACTTAGCCCAGTGGTTCCGGCACCTATCTTTCAAGCGCAAGGGCCTGGGTTTGATCCCCCAGTAACATATACAATACTGGGCATAGAGACTCACGACCAGCAGGAATCAGTACCACATACCACCTTGTCGGGCATGGTAGCTCACGCCTGTAATCCCAGCACTTGGAGGCAGAGGCGGGAGGATTGCTGTGATGTGAGTTTGGGGCTGAGCTCAGGGCCAGCCTGAACTGCAAAGCGAGACCTTGTCTCAAAAAAAAAAAGAAAAGAAAAAGAAAAAGAAAAAGAAATAAGAAAACCTAACATCACATCTTCAGATGGACCAGAGAAGGGTTGGGGAGTTGAAAAAGAGAAGGAGGTTAGAGTACCTATGATATATAATAATCTATAACTCATAAAGGACATAAAATGAAGAACAAGGATGTGCCCCACCCAGACTGGAAAGACGTTCCTACAGCAAGAGATCCAGAAAAAGAGATAACCGAGAGCAATGTCTGCATTTACTCAAAGCGTTATGATTTATATATGCTCTCACAGCATTTTTGAAGCAAGAATAGGTAGGGCAAGTGTGATCATCCTTTCTTTTTACATAAGGAAAAGATGCCTCTGAGACCCTGTGATATGACCCAGGACATACAACATGGAAGGGACAGTTTAACCCTCCTGACTTCAAGCTTGGGAGATCAACCTGGAGAAGCTCACACCTCAAAGCAGAGGAGGAAGCTACAGTGATCTCAGCAATAATGCAAAGTGTCACAGATCAGACTGGGAGAACTCATGGCAGAACACTATGGAGCATGGGCTGGCTGTCAGACTGCTCTAAAACTAGAGCTAAAAAGTCACTGAATCTTTTCCCAAGGGAACACAGTTTTTCAAAATTCAACAGGAAAAACATCTTCCTCTCAGGCATGATAAAACTTTTACTAATATATGTGACAGAGGGTCTGTACACAGAGCATGAAAAGAACTTTCAAAACTCAGTAGGAAGAAAGCAACTCAGCAGAAAATCAGGAAAAGATTTTTAATGTTGCAGATATTGAACCTAAGAAGACGCACCAATGACTGACAGGCACACGAAATGATGTTCAATGCCACATGTCAGGAGGGACATAGAAACTGAGGCATGAAGTATCACCACACACCTTTTAGAACACCTAAAACTTGAAAAAAACATTAGGTGAAGTGAGGAAGAACTAGAACTGTTGTGCAGTGTTGGCTGGGATTATACTTGTATAATTTAAAAGCCTAGGAAATGTACACTCATTTGTGATACAGAAGCAGAAGAGTGGTTTCTTGAAGATGGAGGCTGCAGAAGAGCCACAGGGGGAATTAATTACAAAGAGGCACAGAAAGCTTCTTTGGGAGATGGATACGTAGGTCCATTATCTTTATTGAGGTAAGCTTTCCTGGATGCCTACTCGCAGCCCAACTTAGGAACTTGTACGTGAAGTTTATTGTGTGTCAATTCTATCTCAATATAATCGTGTTTGGAAAAAAGGATAAGAAAAGAATCAGCAGGAAGACTGTGCCATCCCTCTAGCATGTTTATGCTTTCACATAAAGGATTCTTTACATTGCAACCATCACTCCTCCCTGTCATCAAAATGCCCACACAGCCTTTTAGGATTATTGTAATCTTTTAATCTGCCAGTGGTAGGTCTTGTGGCTTAAAAACCATGAAATCTGTTTAAAAATAAAATCTCATACTCAAGGGAAAAAAACAGTTATTTTTATATCTCTCAGAATTGTGGCCCAGGAGTAGTAGAAGTCATGAGCACAATCTTGTCCTCCAAACATTAAATAAAAAGTGAATTGCCAACTCTTCAACCCACAGCTCTTCACCTCCTCTCAGTAGCTTCTCACACCACCACATCACCACCCTGCACAGACTAAGAATAAATTACCACCTTTTATTTTCTGAAATCACTTCTTTCTCCTCCTGAAAAAGACTTTAGTACCTTTTGCGTTAGGTAGACTGTTCAGAATCACTAGGAGTTATGTCCTGAGCTAGGTAGAATGAATAAATAATTATCTCTGGTTAGGCAGATCCCAGGAAGACCCCAAACGAGAACACTTTCACCTATTTAAACTAATCTAACAAATCATTATGCCAATCTGTAATCCAGGAAAGAACAAACCCAGCCTTTCCTCCTCCTGTAATAGCAATGGCTACACTTGACTGAGCACTGGCTCTGACCCAGGCACTATGCTAACCTAGTTATAACAATTCCTGTATTTAATTTGACCCTCAACCACCCAGATAGATACTTGTATTATCCCTAATTGATAAGGAACCCAGAGCTCTCATAGGAATATAACCTGCTCAGAATCACTCAACTAGTAAAATGACAGAACCACAGCCACCAATCAGAATGCAGGCCTTGGGTATGTGTCCTTTAGGTGAAAGAGCAGAGACAGGTAGGATGGTGGTGCCAGGGAGGGGGAGGATGCAAGCTGGGCCACAGGCAACCTTCATGGGCCTTGGGGCAACAGTTATTTACCAATAAATATGAAACTACTGCAGCATTTTAGCAAATATATAGATGTAAAAGGACACACTGTCCCATGAACATGAAAGACTCTGACAACGAACCTGATTCCAGAAGTCATGCTTCACCCACCAACACCTTCTACCAACAATTAAACTCCATACTTATCACCAGATCCCCTGTCCTCAACTTACTGTCCACTCATAACTTTTATGTCTAGGCCCACTTGTCACAGAACATAGAAAATCTAAGCAATATCCCACTAATCACTTACCACATTTATAAAAGCTTTAATAAAATAATCTTTCTTCTTTTTATAAATATAACTGCCTTCTGAAAAGAATAGATTCTTTTGGACAAAAGTCCTTTTGGAATTCCTGATATCTTGATATTTTGGCTAATTAAAGATCTGAGAATTACTGAGCATCCACAAAGTAGAAACGAGTCCTCTGTGGCAGTCTGGGGTGGGGGTAGGAAGCAGGATAGATGGACCAAAAAAAAGGCTGGAAAAGAACTACAAAGCTGCTGCAAAGCTGAGAGCCCACTGGAGCTTCTAAAATTTCCTAGTGGTGAGGTGACAAATTGGGCATTTTAAGAAACTGGGTTGTGAAATGTGAATTTCAAGGTATGTGCACTGTTTTCACAGTCTTCCTCTTCCTCTTCTACCACTTTCACCATCTCCCTTATATTAGGAGCAGAGGTCAGTGGAAGAAGAGCTGGAGTTCAAGTGTCACGCCTGGGTAGGATATAACACTTATGGTTCATATTACACTTTGAATGGATAACGCTGATATGTAAAATTCTTTTAGGAGGTAGTACTATAAAGAGAAAGAAAAATATGAGGAGGGGACTGGAGGAAGAAGTGAATTCCAGAGGAATTTATTTGGTGATTTCTCTTTCATAGTAGAATTGTTAAGGATAAAAAGAGATAAAGCATGTAATGAGCTTAGAGCAATGTCTTTTACAACTAAATCCTCAGTGTGGTAGGTATTAGTCTTCTCTGCTAGAGAAAAAGGCAGGAATAGGGAAGGAGCTGGGGAGGGAGAAGAGACATGAGGGAAGAAGGAGATAAAGAAAAAGAAGAAAGAACACAAAAATGAGCAAAGACAGAAGAGGAGAGAGAAAAGGAAGGAAGGAAAGAAAGAAAAGGAAGGAGAATAAAATGAAGAAGAGTGGGTAGAAGGAGAAAAGGAGCAGGAGAAGGAGGAAAAGGGGAAGAGAGAAAATCAGGGCCTCCTTACTCTGTCTTTGTCCTCTGAAGCATCTGCAGATCCCGCTTTTGGTCCAACAGCTGCTGCAGGATGGCTTTCCTCTTGCAATTGGCTGCTGACTCCATCTGGTGCTTCATATAGTTCTGTTCTCGCTTTCGCCTCTCCATCAGCAGCTGCTCTTCATTACTACCGAAGATAGGTTCAGAAGAGTCTGGTTCAAATATGGGCAGCTGGACGGGTTTATTCTTTATCTGAAATGGACATAGAAAATGCAGATTCTCCTTCTAGCAGGGAATAAACTTTACACAGAACTCTCTAATATAATAAAAATGGCAGTCACTTACTGGAGGGAAAGGAGGTTCAGAAACACCAAATGGATAACACTAAGAGTATTAATGGCCTTACAGTATGCACACACTTGTATGGAAGGCTAATGAAGCACCATCACTTTAAATATAATCACTGTCCCCTTACCTGTGCATCCAAAGCTCTCTTGTAACACTGCATTTCTTCCATCTTATCTTTTAAGTATTTAGCTCTTTGTGCAGCAAGTCTGACATTTAAGAACAAGAGAAGGTGAAAGCAGTTTTACAGAATCTTTAGTAATACAGACTAATGTCATAAAAACATATTCAGCAACTATTTATATTAACAGACATAACAATACAATAAAAAATTTTCTGTTTTATTCTAGGAGCTTTCATCTTAAGAAAGATAAAGTTCTTCAGTTCCATAGGCCAGTGTATAAGATGTTGAACACAGGACAGACAGGACAAGCAGATAATTGATCATAAGGTCCAAATACTACTAAAACAATAGGCCCTCCTCAGCCCACACTGCCAATTCTTTAACCAATCTGCTAAGCAAGGAAGACATGATTTTATCTTATAGACATATAGTGAGAATCCTTTTTAAGAAAAGGAATCTATCCTGTTATAAATTATGATTATCTGTGTGCAACTTCTAGGAAACTCAAATGACATATTAAGTGAAAATAATGGAAAGTATACATTATATAGAAGTATACTTTTATGGTCAAATAAACTAGCCTCTTATGTATCTTAGTCTTCTCACACTGTAGTGGCCTCCATAACTGCTCTCCTGGCTTCAGTGATAGAAATGTGGACCTCTTATAGGCATCCATGAACTTCACAGCTCTAACCCTATCCAGAGCCTCAGAAAACGCAGTCAAGACCAATGAGGTTCTCTCCCTTGAAAATCTGGAGTTGCGACTAATATTCTTTCAAATCTGAAACAATGCCAGCTAAGAAGCTGCAGGTACAAGAGAGGAAATGCCACTCCACCTGG
>PVIR01038351.1:0-14598 GCA_004026965.1 Petromus typicus
GGGGGGCGGGGGTTCAGCTCTCTCTCTCACACTGTCTCGTCTTCCAAGCTGACGGTTTAGGCTAGGGGCCACGCTGTGCTGTAAATTCAAGCTGACTTGTGAGCCTTTCGACCATGGCCATGCTCTTGCCATCCAATTTCTAGAAGCATTCACGCCCAAGGCCCTGAGCATGCAAAACCTAATTTGTTATGGATGTGACAGGAATCCTAAGCTTTTGTTTGAACTGTAAAAAGTAAAACATGAAAGAGGAGCAAAGAATAGAGAAGAGTAAAGCAGTATTTACTGACCTTCCTCACACTATCTTCACATAGTATCTACTTTTTGGCTATTTTATATCTTGTTGTAGACTGGTCAGCACCCATGAAGTTTAATTTTATTACATCTATTACTAAAAATTGTATTTACCATTACAGTTGACTAAAAACATAATCGACAGTAAAACATTGTTATGAGTATTGGTTCTTGAGTAGAAACTTAAATTCAAAGCAGTAATCTGTTTTCTGCTATTTGTGTGACCCCAGGAATATTATTTAAACAACACTATACTGAGGTTGTGTCTCTGTGAAAACAGGAGTGCAGTGACACATGTCACAGCACTGCTATATCTCTTGGGGTTGAAAATTCTCCACTTGCTTATTTTCTTCCCTTGTACCCCATAAAAACATTTCCATCTTCTCAGTTCTGTTCAGTACCTCTGGAGCCCCATCCCAAGGACCCATTATGTGGATTCCTTTATTCTGTCTTTTAACATTGTGCTTAATTGAACAGAATCGTCAGTGGGAAGTTCAAAAGTGCAGAGAAATGGTTCCAGCTACTGCTGCAGTTATGTGGAGCCCCATGGCTCAGGCAGGAGCTGCGCCCCTTGCCTGCCTCCACTCTGCTGGGGGCCTGCCTTCTTCACAACTCCCGCTTTCCCTGGATTTGGGTGTGATCACTTGCTGTCCTTGACTCTGTTTTCTGGCAAACATGGCTTCCTGTTATTGCTCCACCCCAGGTATCTCTGCATTATTCATTTATCCCAATACAGAAATTAATCATTTCTCCTTCAAGTATCTCCTTTAAAAATAAGATCCACATAATTTTATTTGAAGGTTTGGAATTTATAATTTTATGAAAAAAGAATTGCTTTTTAAACTTTTATGTGAATAACATTTACTTTGTAATTAATTGTCCTAGTGCTCAGATTATTTATACCACTTCTTCATGGATTTTTTTCTATTTCTCTTATTTCTCTTTTATGTGCAATGAACATAAATGCACATAGATGTTAAGGTACAAAAACATGTATAAAAATGTTCATATTTTTAAAATCATTTCTGTATATTAGCTAATTTTAAGATTTAAATTTTTTCACATGGAAAATATATTGAGAAGCATTTTTAGAGTGCAAGTTATAATGTCTCACACACACACACACACACACACACACACACACACATTCACTCACCAAGTCTCAGTGTAGAAGGTAGCCCTCATTACTTTTACCTTACACACTGAAGATCAGTCTCTCTTAACAAAAGTATGATTTATCTAAATCAATACTTTTCAACATTTTCCATATTTTTTTCATGAGACAAAATTAGGCAACTTGAAAAGCCAATAGTGCCTGTCTCCCCTGTGAAACTTTTCAAGGTTCCTTCCCACTCTCTCGATTACACAGGAAGGAGAGTAAACATTGCACCAGCACCTTGAGAACAGTGAGCTTTATCCCTCTCCTCAACTCTTATGACTAAAAATTAAGGACAGCAACGAGAGCGGACTTGTGCTTGAACCACAGGCTTTCAGAGAACAGAGAGTACTTTGGCAGATGCCTGTGTTTTATATGAAGTGCCACCAAAGTTGAATGTCCTGAGCCTAAAGTGAAAGTGAATGTTTGCTATCAGATCAGACAGTGGAAAATCAGCAGAAAAAAACAACTGGCATGAAGTATGAAGTGTGCCATGGATAAAGACAACAGTGGTCAGCTCGTTAAACTCGGGCACATTGATACTCATACAACTGAAGGCAACTGCATCAGGCATGGTCCAGATTTGTTGCTGTTGGGGGTCAGAATTTTTATAGTCTTTATCTCTACATTTTTTGATAATCTTTATCAAAGTTACTAATTCTTGAATGTGTACTTTAGTCACTGGATTCTCTTAATTCCCTTGAAACAAACAAATTATTGCATTAACACTCTACCATAAAGGTGGAGTACCTGAGCTACTGAATACACATATGGCGAGTGGTATATTTTTTAAAACTGGGAAAAATCAGTTTGATTCTTCCATGGTTTTGGACCATTATGATTTGAGAATGAACTGGTACTTCTAACATGTGAGATCCAGAAAGCTTTTAACATTATTCAAAGAAAAGAGACTGTGAAAATATTCTCCAATTCCTAACTATTCAGGCTTTCATTATTCTTTGAGTTTTAAACAGCTCCTGGGAAACTCAAAATTCTCATGAATGTTGCTCCAGCTCAGCTCCTAAACTGCATGGAAAAAATTCTAAGAGTTGAAAATGCTTGCAAATAGATGTCATTTTGTACAATTAAAAGTCCTAATGGTAGTTTTCCTAAATTTCCTAAAATGTGAAATAGCACATATCCATTGATTAAGTACATAGAGTAGGATAACCACATACTTCATCCAAACTAGTACACTTACAAGTAAACAGCAGTACTACAAACAGCTATGCAAAGAAAACAGGTACAGGCCATGCTCAATCCTGGCAAATTAGGAAGCATAGTCATCCAAACATAACGAGGCTCCTCACTAGGTCACAGTGTGTCACAAAGCTGAGGTTATCAGCTTATACTAAGAGATAACAGAATTTTGACTTCCAACCAAAGAGAATTTGGATTTTCTTAGTAGATTCTAGAAGTCAGATGGCCGACCACTGCATGACAAGGTTCTTTAATGAGCACCAGGAAAGAATTCTAAAAATGCTTTAATTTGACCAATCAGATGTTAAATCCATGCTTATTTTCAGAAACTGAAACATTGGACAAATATTCTTTTTTACTCATTCTAAAGAGCATCTAGGTTCATATCAGGCTAAATGTTCTAAGTGTTTTATATTTCAGATATTTTCTAACTTCTAAAAATTTAAGGAATGACTCTGGGTATTAAGAGACATAAAAAGGATGATGACATAGGCTGAACCTTGGAGAAAAAAAAAAAGAATAATTTACATAAACTACAGAGGTTTCCCACAAAAAAACCCCTAAAGTTAGATATCATGGCAGAATCAATGTCTCTGTTTCTTACTCCTTTTTTAAAACATAATAATCAACACAGGACTCTGATCAAAGTCTTGATAAAGTATTTAGCTGGATTATATATTTAAGTTATTTTAATAAGGAAACATTCTTTAAAAAACATATAGTATAATAAAATGTTTGATTGGATCAATTATTTGCAATCCACAGCTCCCCATAAAAGACTGTTGATTGAGAAATCATATTAATTGAGTTAAAGTTGTCAAAATGCATTTTTGGGGGGAGTTTATTTTCCCATGGAATCTAGCCTGCGTGTTTAACTGTTTCCATGTGCACAGGCATAATCTATTTCCTAAGGCATAACAATTTAATGTGGGGGTGTTCCTTACGTAAGCAATTTTCCAAGAAATATAATAGGATGCAAAAAATGGATTTGATTGTTTTAAGTGGTGTGAATAATGCAGGAGGTTGTTATAACTTTGGGAAAAACAAGATAAGCATATATGTCATCTGAAATTATACCTGTGACAACGTAATGAAACCATACATGTGGATCTCTGCCCTCCAGAGTATGATACTTAGCTTCTTTTCTTCTTTATAAATTCTGTTGTGATCCCTTGATTTATAATCTTAGTGTTAAAATTTCAGTAGTCATAGGGCTGGGGGTTTAGCTCAAATGGTACCACACCTGTCTTGGAAGCACAGGGGCCTGAATTTGATCCCTAGTACAGGGGAAAAAAAACAACAACAACAACAAAATTTCAATAGTCACTCTGCTAATCACTGAAAAAAATAAAAATGGGAAAAATCAACATCATTAAAGGTTAAACATAGTTCACCCTAAATATGACATTTATGTAAGTTTGTTTACATAAAAATAATTGTGAGGCATTGATCAACTGTATAGAGCTACAAGCTAGATATATTTCAAGGTGGGTTTTAATGTTGTTCTCCTAAAATATAGATTTAAGTAAAATATCTATGCTTACAAAATAATAAATTTAATTTATTGTCTTCTTCAATTTAACTTAATGTATCATAGAGGTGTCCTGAATTAACAATACTTTAAAGTTCCCAGCTGGTCATTGGGAATTCCTTAGGTCTCAAAATTCCACTTATATCTGATTCCTTGCATTATGGGATGACACAGTAGATTAAAATTTAAGGTCACTGCAAAGTGTACTTGAGTAAAGGATATCTCAGAACCTAGAAGATTTGGCAATGTTAATCTTAATTATAGTTGAAATTCTGAGCATCAAATTCCTCTGGAGAGTCATACATTTATTTATACACCATCATGTTATATATTAAATTATAAATTAAATTATATTATATATTATATATTATATAATTATATATTATATTTATATATATTATAATTATATAATTATATATTATTATATTATATATATTATATCCACAATTACATTCCATAGGAAGTAATATAAATTAAGAAATTGAGATGAGAAAGAGATTGACAAGAAAATTCATTAGAGTGAAAAATAAAGATTAATACAACCTGATTTAGAATTTCTTTGATTAGGATGTGTGTGTGCGTGTGTGTGTGTGTGTGTGTGTGTTTGTGTATGTGTGAGAGAAAGAGAGAGAGACAGACAGACAGACAGACAGATAGGCAGCACAAGAGTCAGAAAGACAACACTGAATATTAAAGATCAAATGCTACCTAATACACTAAGAACATTATGAATGTATTGTTTATAGATTAGGATTTTACTTCCATTACTACAGCTAATCCACTGTACTTCAGTTATTTTTAGTTGTCAAGAATAAACACTTGAAACTATCATAAGCACCACTTCCCAATATGAAATTCAACAGTCTTTTTCATTTTACTTAACTTTAGTGGCTAAATCAAAGTGCTTTTTATCATTTTAAATCATCCATAACTAACAAAAATAAAGAATGGTTAAACACTTATTACTCTTTATAATGACATATATACAGCAATATTCTTCATGGTAACTACAGGAAAAATGAGTGTCACACAAAATATCCTTTAAAAGTGTTAGTAAATGATAGATGATGTATTTATTGTCACTCTTTTTTAAAGTCAAGTGGTTAATGGTTTTAAGTAGGGTATGCCAAAATTTCATTAAAACACACACTACCAAGAACAAGGGACAGCTCAACATAAATGGTCTCAACAATGGATTTAAGAGCACATTCATTAATGCCACGGAGCTACTTTCACAAAACGTGTAAGACAAGCTAGCATTTGTCCAGTAGTTAAGACTGCAGAACAGTTTCCACCAACAGAGTTTACCTCGAGCTGCGATCGTTCCCCTCCAGTGAGGAGGAGGTGTATGTCTCAGATGGCTTTCTATCATTCCTGATGGAGAAAAGGCCAGTTCTAAGTAAGGTTTATAAAGCTGTCTAAACATAGTGTAATATGCCTTTGGGGTGAAAGGTATTATATAAATGGAAGATATTAAAGTACTTAATCAAAGTCACCTTTTTAATATTCCTTATCAAGCTTAATAAACAAAAACGCAAAAGAACATAATATATCATTGCTGCATATCCATCAAAAATAGCCATGGCAATTCCATTTTTGGTAAATTCTATTTGTACAGCCTTAAATTCCGGAGATTTCCAAATGCTCATTGAAATGAAATGCCACCCACTCACTGACCTCCCACAACCCTGGGTTGCTTTTGAAGTATGAACATAATCAAAACCACATTTTCAGGCTTCGTGCATCTGATACTAAGTCGTCCAGCCGATAAGGCATTATATTTTACATTACATATATTTTATATTCTACTGTCTCCACACAATAAATCAAAGAATGTAGTAGTTATATTTTTTAAAATCCTAGAAAATTGAATGGGATATGTATGCATTACTTTTTTCAGAGGGGGTGGATTTAGACAAGTTACTACCTACTTCAGGTGACTCATTATAGCCCAAGCTAACCTCAAATTTGTTGCAGGAGTGCTGGGATTACAAGCATGTGCACAGTCTGTTTGTATTACATAAACGATACTGTATTTTCATCTTCTTTAGGACTAGTTGGAGTACTGTCATATTCTCCATTTTCCCTGGACATTTTATGATCTGATTTCATTGGATTTACTATTAAGTTATGGATTCTAATGTAAGTTACTGTCTCTTGTTAGAATAAAAAACAGCATATTCTTGGTAAGTTCAGAAACCCCCTGGAATTCCTTAGCATAGGATGGGAATAATTTCCTATGGTAAATATGGAACATATATTCCAATACACTACTGAGGATTGCAGAAGAAGCATTTAGCAGAAATTGAAGTGTTCGGTACTATCTTCTTGAGAAAGTAAAGTTCATGACATCATTATGTTCATTATTATCAGAGCCTACTTTATTCAGTATTTAATAGTCATTATGCTAGGTATTTTACATACATTATTTATCAAAATAATCATAAGAGAGACATTAGTAGCATAGATTTCACTTCAGATATTTAATAACTTGTTCAGATATTAATAGTACATTGTTAAGACAAAGATGATCTGACGATTGTGGAAGGCTATGGAACTAATCCATGATTATTTCCTGGAATACACTGATTTAGAAAACCTGCAATATTTAAACTCAGGTCAGAGATAACAGTTAAAATCTCAGCCTTGGGGCTGAATTTCTGAGCTGGATTATTGGCTATAAGGTGTCTTGTTGGGATGGGGAGAGGTTTAGGTAAAGAACTTGTCTTTCGGTACCTGTAACGCATAACAGAAGAAAGAAAATATCAGTTGCACATGTATAAGAAATGTGTGGTTAGAAGTAGAAATATTTTTAGATATGGAAGATGCAAAAAGGCATCAGTGGCCACCCAATCATACTACTAACCTCTGAGGTACTGCCAAAACTGTGTAGGACTTCACCTATAGATGGGTGTGTGAATGAATCATGCCAAACTTATAATAGATTCACTCCTTAGACATCTCACTAAAATTTTTCCCTTATTCTAATATAGGAGTTGTCTTCTGGCTGTATGAGGTTCTCCCATTACTCTACTGTTTTGTCTTGCAAAAGCTGAAAAATCAGGGCCGGGGAGTTAGCTCAGTGGTTCCGGCGCCTGTCTTGCAAGCGCAAGGACCCAGGTTTGATCCCTGGTAACCACATACCTATACTGGGTGTGGAGACTCACGCCCAGCAGCAACCAGTACCACATGCCACAGTGCCGGGCGTGGTGGCTCACGCCTGTCATCCCAGCACTCGGGAGGCAGAGGCAGGAGGATTGCTGTGATGTGAGTTGGAGGCTGAGCTCAGGGCCAGCCTGAACCACAAAGCGAGACCCTGTCTCAAAAAAACAAAACAAAACAAAACAAAACAAAACAAAGCTGGAAAATCAAATTCAAAGTTTTACCTTACTAGCACACTAAGCCTTAGAATGACCTCCAACTTCCAGCTCTACAGTATAGGAAGAAATCTGTCATATTTGACTAAAACTTGGTCCTGGATGTTGGGCTTATCTGAGACTTCTTGTGCAGAACTAGAAGAGTCTAGTTGATGTAGAAAAATGAAGTAAATAGATTCAAATTCCATTAATGAACCATGTAATGTTGCATACATATTGTGTCATGGTCCCAGGACCATGAAATCAAGGGGGGAATCAAAATGTACAGTGAATGCTTAAGAATTTACTACACTAAAAGTCCACCTCATCTGAACCCACTTCTGTCATCATTCTTGCCATTTTCTGAAGCACTTTTGGAAGTCTTCTTTCATGAATGAGTTCATGAGGCGTGATCAAAAATCAACAGATGCTGTTGTTGCATTTCATCCAAAGGAATGGCTGGCTTGAAAAACTTCCCAGCACGTCTTATCCACCTTCTCCTCTATATCTGGCACGATATGCTCTCTGGGCCTTCTGAAAATCAAAATGACCATGGAGGGGAATGTTTTGAATCAATTCAGATTCTTGTGGGGGTAGACACAAGGATACAGCTGAAGACACTCATGAAAGAGCCCTGGCAGAACTACTTCAGAAAGTGGCCAGAATGAATAAACCCAGTGTTCTTGAATTGAGGGGTATATTTTTGAGGATTATTAATGACAACTTGTCTTGTATTAGAATGTTTTAATTTAAATATTCACTATAATTTAACCATAACTCATATAATCTAGAACAAGAGAGTAACAAAGTTCTATGTGGGTTTTTGCAGGAAAGAATTAATGTGGACAACAGAAAACCTCTTTGGGGATATATGTCAATAAATTTTAAAAAGTCTTCAGAGTCCTATGTCTCTTGGATTGGTTTGACACACTGAGCAATGAAACTACAAATGCTGAAAAGAATTTAAACATAACCTAGAATATCCAACCTTAGCAACAACCTTGGAAGATGGTGGTAAGTGAAGACATTGGATTAGAAAAGCCCTTGGACACAGAATATTTCTAAAATGAATCTGATTTTCCAAACCCATAGAACTATCTAATCTTTGGCTGTAGGTAATTAAGGCAAAGAACATAGTGTTACCTTACATTTTTACTGTAAACTTCCTTCCCATATGGTCAGACTAATTGTTAATCTCACTATATGGAAAGCTTTTTAAGGTTAAATTGCATTATTGTAATCTTAGTACAAAATTATACTAGAGAGTTCTTAGATGTCTTTCAATAAATAATTGGTTAGTAAGTGAAGTGCTGTTTATGTAAACTGAAAGCCATAGGAGTTATAATTGCTCAGAAACTAAAATGGACTAGGGAATTACAGATCTAGGTTTACTCTGACTTGCTCTTCCATGGTTGTGCCTTTGGTAGTTTTAGGCTTTTAAAGTCTGAGCCTATTTTCCATGTCAGGGAAACTGGAATCCCCAGTGTTGAGGTTCACCAGAAATGGACTTGTAGCCTTCGGCTTGAAACCTAGATACCCCATATTCTCCGTATCAGAGGTTTTAACTTTCCACTGCATCTACACTGATAGCCTATTGGAAGAGCACCAGAGATCCACTGCAGGTTACAGAGTGTGACAGTAAGTACAGCTGAAATACGGGTACAAAGGGGGTGGCCTAGGATGCAGTGTAGACTTCAGAGGAAAAAATAAGTAAAAGGACAAGTTGTTTATAACAAAGAACTGATCTCTCAGGTCTTGGTCTACATTTATCTTCACGGTCAGGAAGAGCGGATTTGTGTCTGGGTGTCGTAACTGAAAAAGATAGCTAAAGTGGAGCATGACTGTTTGTCTAAGGCAGCTCTGCACAATACACCAGTACTGTTCTGAGCTTACAATATCTTTTGTCAATGTTTATAGTGGATGTTTGCTTTCATCATTTTCAAGCAGTGGTGAGGGAGGATCAATTGGATTATACACTTTAAAAACTCTACCGTTAGTCACATCTATTTATGGCTACTTGGTATTTTTCAGGCCCTGACAAAGCCAGCCTTTCACACACTTTTTAAAGCTGGACCACATGTAATTTAAGCTCCCCTTCTTTGGAAGGCAGGCATTCATTATCTTTTTGTCATATAGAATGTTAACTTGGATGAGTAGTTGGGACATTTTTTTCTGTACTCCAACAGTCTATTATTAGATTTATTTATACTACTAGAAACTTAATAACAACAATCATCTTTAAAGAATGGAAGGAAGTGTAATTTGAAAAGTTAAAAAAAAAACAAGTGTGTTATTTGAATAAAGTGATAAGCAGTCCCATAGCAGCAGATTTATTTCTAGAACATTGTATATGAAGTGACCCCTGTAACTGCCACCAGTAGGGAATTCTATCTTGAGTTTCCTTCCCAGGAGGAAAATGAATCATTCTGAACATATTTTCACCTTACTCTTCACATTGAAAAGCACCGTTTTCAAACAGGTAGCCATGCTGAGAAATTGAGGGGGTCTGTGACTACTAAATACTTCCTACTGTGTATCTAAGACTGCCACCCACCAATGAGATTTAAACCAGCCACTTATCACTTTGGAGCTGGGACCTTTTATTTCTGTTAATTAACATTGATTAAATCTTTTCCATACAACAAATATTTCAAGTCAAAGAAATAGTGGAAATAGAATCCCCTCCAAAGGAATCCACATGAACCCAGCAAAATAAAGCTCAAATTTTGATTGCAATATTACATATATTCTTATTAAATTAGAAATATGTTTAAAATTGATGCTTGTAAAAGCAGGGAGACAATGTTCTTGGGGGCAAAGACTAAAGAAAAAGATGTATTGAATTGCTACATCCAATTAATATAACTTACCTAGAATTATAAACTGTTTTACTCATCTTCCCATTACTGGCACAAAATACCTGACACCTACAAACGAAGGAGAAGTGGTTCATGATTTTGGCTCTTGCGGTTTAGCTGGTTCCAAGGAAGAGGTAGCAGGGCAGAAAGGGATCGAAGAGGAAAGCTCTTCAGTTCGTGGGAGCCAGGAAGCGGAAAGATAGGAGAGGAGCCAGACACAGCAGCCCCCCTCCCAGGCCACGTGCCCCGCGATCCACTTCCAGAGAGGCCCCGCATCTGAGAACAAGCCAGCGTCAGGACTGCCATGGTGCAAGCGCATTCCGCAAACTGGAGAACTTGAAGGAGGCTATCATAGAACTCAACCATAATCCCACAACGTGGACTCATTCTCTCAAGCGCCTGTTTTTAACTTTTTTCTGTGTTGCTGCCTCCTGTTCTCCTTATTAAAAAGCGGCACACTGGAAACTCGGCCCTTCTCGAGTGATATTTTGAGCATACCTCTAATGCATTCAGATTACCAGACTGATGAGATACATCTGCCATCATCTGCTCAGTAATCAGAGTTTTTGGTCCTGTTGACAAGTCCCTGCTTCAAAATTTTTCTCCATTTTCTGACATTCCTGTCTCATGAAGTTCTTTCTTCCCATTTCAGATTTTATTTATAGACACTTTTAAATCAGTTTACCTTTAAATACTTTAAAGGTATGTATGTATGTATGTATGTATGTATGTATGTATGTAGGTATGTATGTATGTATTTAAAGGTGTGTATTATATAAGGTGTGTATTATATAAGCATGTGACTTCTGCCATCACCTATAGCTAGATGTTCCTGAAACACCTCATTATCACTAGTACTTCCCGATAAGAAATGAGTTTTTCAAACTGAAATAAAAGGCCCCAGATTAATAAGATAAAAATATCTGAGCTCATTAATAAAAGTAAGAATGCAGTGACATGCAGAAACATCTGATACTATGATAGTGGTATATAAATCATTTTCAAATCTAGTATAGTAATTTTTAAAATATGCGCTAAAATATCTATACAACATCATATTGGGAGAAGCAATATTAAAAAGACAGAAACTGTTCTTTGAAGCCCCCCCCCACCCCGTGGGTGGGAACAGCTGGTGCCAGGAGAGCCCAGCTCCCACGGGGCTGAAGACAGAGCTGCGTGCTGGCCTATGACTGCCTCCTGCCGGCGGATCTGGTAACCTGGCTGCACACACTGACCCTGAGCCAGCTCTGAATTTTGTTTTCCTTGAATAACTATGTTTATATCGCAAAATTAATGACCACTAAATATTGGAGGCAGCTTATTGACTATCAATAGATGCATGAATAATGAAGATGTTGCAGTTATTCATAATGGTGTGTGACTCCGCCATAAAAGATCAATTTGAGATGTTTGTAGGAAAATGGATTCACCTTGGAATCATAGTGTTAAGTGAAGTGAGTGACACCCACAAGCTTAAATAATGCATGGCTTCTCCAATATCAGATGTCAATCATATAAATAAACACAATACTAAAAGATATATAATAGGACTGGGAAACAGGTCCTTTGCATATTGCAAGGAGGCTATGAAATGGAAGGAAGAGAGGAGAAGAAGAAGAAGATGAGACAAGGAATGAAAAAAGGAATTCAACTGTATTATGTACTGGCAACAGCTCTCATGAAAGATGTGATCATGTACTATACTAACATGCAACATATATAGATATAGATTTATATCCATAGTGACATTCATAACCTAAAATGTGAGGGTGGCAGAGAGGTAAAAATGTAGAATATTTTCATGACATTTAAATTAAGTCAAAGTAAAGTGTTAACATAAAATAGACTAATATGGTATCATCATTAAGTTGTTCATTTAAAGTTAGTGGTAATTACAAAAGAAAATTTTGTAGTAGATATAAAATACATTAAAAGAGTAATGAAAGAATACCTATATGAAGAGTCACCAACTAATGGGTAAAGACAGATGCAAAAACAAACATCAACATATAAAATGATATAATAATAATGGGAAGCCTTTATTTATGGACAGTCATTTTAAAGGTAAATGTATTTTTTCAGGGACATCAGCTGGCTGAATATACTTTCTTTTTTTTCTTTTTTTTTTTTTTTTTTTTTTAGGTTTTTTGAGACAGGGTCTCACTTTGTGGTTCAGGCTGGCCCTGAGCTCAGCCTCAAACTCACATCACAGCAATCCTCCTGCCTCTGCCTCCCGAGTGCTGGGATTACAGGTGTGAGCCACCACACCTGGCACTGTGGTATGTGGTTCTGGTTTCTGCTGGGGTGAGTCTCCACACCCAGTATTGTTATGTGGTTTCCGGGGATCGAACCCAGGCCCTTGTGCTTGCAAGACAGGCGCCAGAACCACTAAGCTAACTCTCCAGCCCTGTATATACTTTCTAAAATCCAAACCCACAGCCCAAAATAAGAGACTCATCTTAGATTTAAGGGTACATTGGGCAGCAAGTGAAAGGACAGAGACTATTGCATCCACATAGTAACCACAGTGGGCAGAGGTAACTGTACTTATCTCAAACAAAATGGATTTGATTTAGTAATATGCTGTATCCCAAATGCCTAAAGCAATGCTGAAAAAGTAAAGTGCTCTTTGTAACTTTTAAAATTAAATTAAAATTAAATAAACAAGTGAGTAAATGAAATTGAGTAGGTGATTTATTGCTCTGTTTCTAGAACTAGTAGTCCTTAAATCACATAAATAGTAGCTCCCAATTCCTTCATCTGTGTGTACATGGGTGGGTCATGGACTTGTGACCTTGAGGTCGATGCTTGGTTCCTGATCCCTCCTGTATGCTGCTTCCCGGCCACCACAAAATGAGCAGGTGTGTCCCACCTCACCCTTCCATCGTGATGGTTTTGCCCTGATCTAAGCAACCACAGCTGAAACCTCTGGAACAGAGCCAAGTTAAACGTCACCTCCTTTAACATGCAGCTATCTGAGATTTCTCCAGAGTAAGGGGAAAGAGATCCCACACAGAGTCTGGCTTACTCATTGCACAATGTATACATCTATCAAAACACCATGATGTAGGCCACAAATATACAAAACTTACTTCTCAGTTAAAAATAATTGATAGTAAAACTTTAAAATAAAGTTTACAACATCCAGCTGGTGAGAAATTAATAATATAAAGTATATCTCAATTCCAACTATATTACCCGACACAGCTGGGGATGTAGCTCAGCAGCGCCATGCCTGCCTAGCAAGACAAGGTCCTCAATTGGAGTCCCAGCAGTAAAAAACAGAAACAAAAAATGGCAGAGGAAACCATATAGCCTGACATAGGATAGGTACCTGATATATCATAGTTACAGATGAGATAATAATGAGGACAAAGAGAAATAAAAAGGAAGGGAAACGCATATTACTCTTCCACTGTAACATTCTTTCATTAGATTGTCATTTAATATAAACATATCTATTCATCTGAAGAAGACTATTCTCTCCTCATCCTTCCATTTCCACCATTCTCTACGGAAATAACATGGAACCCACAACGCGCTGGTCCTGACAAATTGCTTGCTCCTCCCTTGCTATCTGTCCACCTTAATCATCTTGAAGCCAGTCACCTGAAAAGCTGTTTTCCTCATTTTATCTTTTTTTCTTAGTCACTGAGAAAAATGTCCCAACTCTCAGCTTACTCCTGAACATCCAACTCTAATTCTCTAGGAACTCTTTATGTCCATCCCCCACTTCCTCCCAACATCCAGATCCCTTTGAAATGCACACACGGCCATGATATGGACTCAAAGATATGCCATCTTTTCTATTGAAGCTGAACTTGCCTACAGTCCCAACAGATGATGGCTTTCCTTTTTACTCTGTAGCTCTTTATGCCTGGGAGGGAGTGCTTTTCTCTGCTCCTAACCTATTTTTTTCGTTGTTACCTAAGAATAACAACAAAACAAAAAATTGAATTTCCTGTATGAAAACTATCCCACTAACATACCCCTTTAATATTACCTACTACCAATCTGAGAAATCACTAATACAAATTCTTTGACATTTTTACTCCTGTTGCTCTTACAGTTATTCTTAGTGGCTTAAATTTTCATGTAAACAATTGCTCCAAAACTCAGACTCCTAATTCCTAAATTCTCTATAGTTCATTTCTCATCCTACCACAGCCATGACCCAAAACTTCAGTCCTCCTTCAGAACTCACTT
>PVIR01038352.1:0-14544 GCA_004026965.1 Petromus typicus
GGTACTTTTCAATGGCTTTTGTCATGAAACTTCCGTGTGGTGGAATGACTACCTCATATATCTGGGCAGTTAAACAGATGGGCTGTTTCATCTTGACCTTTGGAAACTCTGTATTGAGTTGGGGGCTCATTTCACTGCTTTCACCATTTATAACTCTGTCTTCCAATGGCAAGGGTGTTTCAAATGTTTTCTAATCAAGCATGTACCTTTGCTAAAAGGTCAGCATACTAAAATGTCATATATCGGGGATTAAAATTATGATTCATTCTTCCCAGGCAAGAAAGTATAATTAGAAAGGCATGACTTTCATTCTCTTGGGTCACAGTTGGCCTTGAATATCACAGCATTGCAATGAAGATTACAGTATTGACACACACAAGAAGCCCATTCTGTAAACCTTTGTTGATGATATCCTTTCTCTTAATATTTTACACATTTCCTCATGGACTTTGAAATGCCCTTTTAAATCATTCTTCAGAAAGTCTTTACCAAAGGCCAAAAAACAAAGAGGAAAACTAAAAGAACATTATGTTGTTTTTGAGTTAACACTGGAGCTCATTTTCCTAAAAAGCTAGTTAGTGCATTCTACCATTCTACTCAAGTCCCCACAATAATAACAGCTGCGAACTGTGAATGCACAAGGAAGCACAGGTTGACAGCATAACAGGAGGATGCTCAAAACATAATCTGAGGGAATCTATGTAAAAATATATATTTAGAAATCATCACGATACCAATGCTAAACACAACAACTTAATGTACAAAGAAGAAGAGGGTAGATTTTTATAGCACTTTAAAGTATTGTACCTCATATGTACTTATATGTCATTTAGGATTTTATTAGTTTTTAAGGGTAAGTAAACACTGCATGTGTATATATTCACACATTTACATACATATGTCCATGTTTGTGTAAGGCAAATTTTCAGGAGTAGACTCACTTTCCAATAGCTATGTAATTTCAAAATATTATAAAATATTGCCAGATTTTTCTCCAGTGATGCTAAAACAATTTAAGTCTTGACTAATAATTAAGGAATGTCCATTTCTCTTACTTTGTTTAGTAGTGCCTATTCTAGCTCTTTGATTTTTTCCTGTAATGCAGGAGAAAGTTTTTTTGCATATTCTTTGAAATATGTGCATGAATATTCTGTGCATTGTGCATTATGACAACAAAAATTTGTATCTCAGTGGAAAATGGTGCACTGTAGTATACTCTTCCATGTCTCAGATTTGAGACCTATTCAGTGTCACTGAACTACTGTTTAACTTTCTTCAAGTCTTGATAACTGCCAGTTACAGAACTTTGTCTAGTCTGATAGTGATTTAGTTGACTTGCCATTCCCAAAAGTCTCAGTATTTTCTTATTCTTTCTATATGTACTACATATATAGTATCAGATATTTTATTCTAATAAAGTATTTGTTTAATTAAGTCAGATATTACAGAATTTTAATTGGATCATATAACAAAATTTTCAGCAGAGCTCATTTTTCTATATATTTTTCAGTACCAAGAATTGACCTCAAGATCTTGTGCTTCCCAGGGGGGCACAGTGCACTGCATCCCTGAACCTCTTATTCTGTGATTTGTTACTTTATCTCTCTTTGAAAATTATCTCTATCAATACATAGATATATGTGTAAAAGTAAAAATTATATTTTAATAATAGGTAGTTATATATATTGTGTACCATATATGTACATAAGTTTGTACATAAATGTGTTGTGTGTACATGTGTATATTGAATTATTCATATTTAAATTACTATGTTTGTATCAAAGAAAAAAGTACCTGGAGTTACATGTGTGGAAAAGACTTTTCTGAAGGTATTGCTTTAGAGGTCAGGTCTATGGAAATGAAAGAGAGCTCAAACTCAGCTCCTTTGAAACTAAAGAGGCTCATTTTCAAGCTGTGGAATGAGCTTGTGTGAAGTTTCTGGAACTAACAGTAGCATCCATTATTGGAACTGCGTCATGTGTGCTTGATGATTGGCAATTGGACTCCTATCCTTCCACTGAAACCAAGAGGTTGATTACATAAAAAAGAATGGCCTCCTGTTTCTGGAGAAACACCTTCTTATCCTGTGAAACTGGCCAGGGCCTGGGAGATGATTCACATTTCAGAAGGTGCAATAGTTTACATCTGTCAGTTTTATAGAGTAAATGCTCTGAGCAAAGTGTTTTTGGGCCAAATGTCGGGGAGAAGCTAAAGCAAGGTAGAAGGAGTATCAATGCCTCAGTGGTCATGCTCAGTGTCACACAGCAAGCTAATGCAGTGCTTGTGACAGCCTGAGGAGCCCTGAGTCAAGGCCTCTGCTGTGAAGCCTCCTCTCTTCCACTGCTCTGTAGCTTCGTCCTCCATACCAAAGCTGATGATGTTAGTTTTATGCTCTTTACATCTTTCACATTTGCAAGGCTTAGTACATTGGGAGGCCCCCACATTCTGTGGCACGCGTCTTGTGTTCTAAGTCATAACTTAGTTGCAGAAGCAGGAGGTTTCAGAATCCACATTAAAGAGTGTGGCAACCAGAGCACTGTACCCTATTGCAAGTGGGATGCCATGCCAAAGAGCTCAAGGCCAACCATGTCGTGTTGGAGCAGCGCTTCAGGACACCATATGGGAATCATTGGTAATTGGTGTAATATTAGAATTCCCTCTTGTTCAATAACTTTCTAGATGCAGATTTCCTATCCCAATTGCTACATAACTTCAAACTATTGCAAATATTGCCAAATTTTCTTCCCATCATACTTAGAACAATTTTGATTTCTCTTGCTAATTAATAATGATCTATCTCAACAGACTGGCTTCCAAAGACAATTTTTGATTCTTCTAAACATTACTGAGTTGCTTACTTCTTACTGATTCCTTTTGAAAGTTTCCAGTATTTGTTTGTGAAGCAAATATTACTCTACTTCACAGTAACTGAAGATTCGAGAAAGAGTAAGAAAGAAAAGATCTATGTAGCTTCCTTTACATGTGAGAATTGTACAGTAGGTAAATCTACACACTTGAATTCTTAAATTATTTCTTATTTTATATAATAAACTTAATTTTATGAATTTTTTGACCTTTTGAGAATATTTTTAAATAATACTTTTATAACTAAGTTTATATCTTTTTTAAGAAATTAATAAAGTGGTGTGGTAATAATTTGAATCATTAGTGTTTTATTTATTACCATACAAATTATTTCAATTTGTTGATATAATTTTAAAAAAAAGAGGCAAGATTTTTATTAGAATATTGACTCCTGGGTGACAAAGGCTTCAATGAGCACTTTATAAGAAATCTTCAAAGTTGTAAATACGTGCTATGCTCCCGATGATTCAATGACTGAGTACCTATTTAGTTTTTGAAATACTAATTGACAAACAACTTGATAGCAACATACCTCTTTGAGGCTCAATTCTGCTTTAATTACATACAGACCTAAGAGACTTCAAAACATTGACCCATAGAGGTTATGGTAGCTTGAACTTTGCACTATTATAAATGCTTATCTATACAGTACTTGAATTTTGTGGTTATCTGAATTTTTAAAAGCTGAAAATGTTTATATATAAGAAAATTTAACACTGAAGCCATTTATAGGTGTAAGGTCTTTGGCAGGAAGAAAGTACCTCTGTGTCATTTTCCAGCCTCATAATACCATATATTTCTCTAGTCTTTTATTTTTTAAAAGGAAATTTTACCAATCAAACAGTAGCTCTCACTTTTCTACTTTTTCATATCTTGACTCTATGTTTCACTTTCTTTTTTGCTGTCTCCAGCTTCACTACCTTCCCTCAAATGCAAAAGTCTTATACCAGATACCTACTCAAGTGGAATCATGCACTATTTGTCCTGTAATTATTGGCTTCTTTATCAAAAGGAATCACAACAAAAAGAGAATAAACCTTTACTTAAAAAAACCCCAAATAGCCTGTACAATTTTATTTGTTAACCACTAAACAATTTCTTCATGTTTTGTGTAGGTTTCAGCATGTGCCATAGTTTTATTCCCTTTTAATTTTATATTATATTGAATTTTCTGTGCACTGTAGGTTGTATATGCTTTGTCCACTGAGGGACGCTGGCTTGCTCTCCTTTTTAATCAAGATTAATACTACTGTAAATATGAGTAAGAAGATAGTCATTCATTTCTTTTCCTTCAATGCTTTTGAATGTACATCAAGCAATGTATTTCCAGTTCACTTGGTAATTCTATACTTAATTTCTGTGTATGATTTTTGAGAAACAAATATCATATCATCTTACAATCTCACCAGCGGTGTACTATTGATCCCTCACTTTGCATATCCTCATGAGCCTTCACAATTCTTCCCCCCTCTCTGCCATCTCAGTCGGTGGGAAGCAGCATCTCACCATGTTTGGTTTGCATTTCCCTGATGCTTCTCCACACTGAGCATCTTTTCTTGAGTGTATTGAGCATATCTTTTATGAGAAAATGACTATCCATGTCTTATTATTTTCTTAATTGGGTGGTTTCCTTCCTTTCTTCTTGTTGGATTCCAGAAGTTCTCTGTATAGGTTTGATACCTAGCCTTAAGCAGGCATGCAGAGTGTAAATATATTCTACCATTCTATGGGGAGTCTGCTTGCTTTAATGACTTAGAAGAACAAGAAATTTTAATTCTATGAAGTCAAGTTTCTGAGTTGTTTTGGTTGCTTGTGTCTGCATGTGGTTTTTATTCTCCAAATTATTAACAAACCTAATCTCAGAAAACCTGCTATGTTTCCATCTTAAAAGTTTTGTTTTGGTTTTGGTTTGACTTTTAAACTTAGATTTCAGGAATTAGGAACTTTCCAACTTGATCATCTGTTGCATTTTTATTTGTAGGTATTCTGGGCACTTTCAGATTTCAAAGAAATACAGAATGAATTTTTTATTTCTCTTGTGTGTCATGTCTTTGACATACATCATATAGAATCTATAGATCATCGAGGGAAACATTGACAACTTCGTAGGATTCAATCTTCTGGTCAATGAACTTAGCAGGATTTCTCATTCATTTTTATCAACCTTGTTTGCTGTAAGCTCTGTTGTACACTTTTTATTTATAGTCTTTTTATCAATATATTTAAGCTAATCCTTTGGATTGTTATTTTTATTGATATTGAAATAAATTTTCTAAGAAGAATAAATAATTTGCTGAATTTGAGAATCAGACTTTCAAGCTTCAATCATTTTTTCATACCAATATTTTCAAGTAACAAATAGAAAATGGCAGAATTGGAAGTATAATTGAAATCTACTGTTTTCAATGAAGTCTAATTCAACACTGTAATATTTTATACTATAGTATTACTAATTTATTTAAAAGTAGTAGTTAAATATGAAATTGACAAATAATTTTTCATTTAAATTTCATGATGACACATTTTGTAAAGTGCTCTGATGTTTTGTTAATTTGCTTAACAAACTTCTATGACAGAATTCTAATGATTTTACAAATGTAAAATTGACTTAAATGGGATGTATGATTTAACTAAATTCATACTTCATCTTATGAAATAAGAATGAATATAAAACTCAATTTCATTGTTAACTTAGTAAATATTCATATAGTCACTTGAAACTCACCTAGAAAAAAAAAGAAAGAACAGTAAAATGGAAGTCATATGAAAATTAAAGTTTAAATTATCTACAGCTAAAATCAATAAGTTCCTATTGAGAAAAACACTTCTGAGTAGTTTAATAAAAAAAAACTGTTACACTTTTGGTTTGATACTTTCTAAATTTTGAAGAAATACAAATAATACAACTGCAAATTTTCTAGAATATTAGAACATAATTGATATTATTCACCTGCATATTCTAATGAATAATATATAGTTGTACTAAGCACTTTAAGAATAACAAATCAAACTACTCTGAACCTATCTATGACTAATAAGAAGTGTTTCTATAATTATCTTTTAAAAAAACTAATCCATATTGTTTGACATTTATTAAAATGTCAGATATTACTCTTAGTGAACATATATTATGTTTATAATATTTTGGCAAGAGTTCCTCTCAGTAAAACTCCTTGAAAATTAAATTACTCTGTTTTATTATTATTAACTATTATTACAGATTAATTATCTTTATATATTGGACTTATAAGTCAGGGTAATTTTCAGTTAGTTTTCTATCTTTTAGAAATTTATGAACATAATTACACCCATGTGCAGATATAAAACTTTTATATTTATATTTTGTTATTAAAAAATCTTTTATATTTAAATCTTTCAAATTAAATTTGTCTCAATCCCCCCAACCCCTCACATATCATGCATAGCTTTCTTAAAAGAGGCTTCATTCTAAATTGATAAAAATATATACTTTGAAATGTAAGGACCCATTTATTTTTCAACACTGAGACCCAAATCACTCAGTCTGCAGTTCGTCCCCCTCAGAATCATTTCCCTTACATTTCGGGGCTGTAGTTAGGTTCCCTGTTACACTGCTGCCGCCTCTTTTCAGTCTTTTGCCATCTTCACTACCTGGTTACTGAGACACTTGGGCATCAGTCTGTTTGCTTTTCAGACTCGCTGCTCACGTTGAATGTAATAGTTGGCTGATTGCGGTTCTCTCTGTGAGTGTTTCCCCAAAGGACTGTAACAGCAGTTCTAGCATTCAGTGTTTTTAAATTGAGGTTTCTGTGCCATCTCATGTGGAGTACAACTTCTGAATATTTAACAAGAAGCTGACTAGCCGTGAACTGTAGTAGGCTTCCTTGCTTTTCTGAAATTCCTTTTTAAAGTTTTTTTGTTGTTGTTGCTTTTCATATATAATTAATTATCTTTCTTCACATTGTACTTAAATTTAGGACTACAGAAGAAAATAAAGGTTCTGGAAAATTCTATGTATGAAGAGAGGGAAGATAAACTAGTGATTAATTAGAAACAAGTCATTTTTCCAACAAATATTATACTTGATTGTGATTCAAGAAGAAAGGAAAAGTCTGGGGATTTAGCTCAGTGGTTCAGACACCTGCCTTGCAAGTGCAAAGGCCCGGGTTCAATCTCCAGTTACCACATCCAACAGTGCTGGGCACGGTGACTCACACCCACCAAAAATCAGTATCAAACTCCACAGTGCTGGGCCTGGTGTCTCATGCCTGTAATCCCAGCACTTGGGAAGCAGAGGCAAGATGATTGCTGTGAGTCCAAGGCTGAGCTGAGGGCCATCCTGAACTACAAAAGCGAGATCCTATCTCAAAATATTAAAAAAAAAAAAAAAGAAGAAGAGAAACTTCCATCAGAATGCATCCTTTACTGAGAAGACAAAGAAAAAGCTGAGGGAGAAGGAGGATCACATGGTAGCTTCTGATATAACTAGCATCCCCTCAATTCCAAAATGTCCAAATTTTTGCCATTTAGTTCCATTCCTAACTTCTCAGTGCTGGTGTCTTGAAAGATAGATAGACTGGAGGTTGACTATTCTGTTTCACATATTTAGCCACCTGGGACGTGGGACTGAGGCTCTAGGAAATAAAATAACCTGCATTCCTTGCATTAATATACTAAAAAAATAAACTTCAACATTATATGTGCAATTTTATTTTGAAGGGTGATGACAGATCTGGACAAGAAATTTATTGATATTAGGATTGTTGTCCCCAATCGATCAGAACCTACCTAATGCAATTGAGATATGAGAATTACAAGCAATACTCATTCTTTGGTCTGGTTTTGTCTCAGCCTCTTATGAAAAAGTGAAGACTAAAGGACAATGCCGGAGAAAAAGCACAATTTTAGAGACCAAATATATAAAATGCAATGCCTGCACCATATATACAAACAGAAATTTTGTAAGTGACAGCACCATGTACAGAGATGAAGCAGAAATCTCCATGGCAGACAGACACAGTGTGGTCAGGATTTAGTCTCTAAGCCTAACTGCCAAATTCCCTACCCTCACACTCTCGTTTCTTTCTACTTAGGACCAGTTAAGAAAACCAAATATGCACACATCTCTAGTGAGTCACTTAGGGTCCCTGCTTCTGTACATCTCTGCTTTTTCCATCTCAAGCTTTCTGGGCTACTCCACAAACAGAGTCCATCTTCTTCCCACTGTCTCACAGTGAAGTTCCCGCACGCCTGTCCTTTGACTCTTCCCAGTGCTGTGACAGTAGTTAACCCCTTTGCTACAGCAAGGTCTGAATAGATCACCATTGCTTGTTGTCACTGTGCTGGTTTTCATGTCCTTCCACATGGTTTTTAAATGACCAGATAACTCTGATTCTGACCGCTGAGGTCAGTGACAGTAAGTGCTAGACACAGTGACTTCAGGACACCAGATGTAAGTTTGCAATACCTGAATTCTAGGAGCAAGTCCATTCTAGAAGCGAGGAGCACACCTACTTTGATTTTAGGCGTAGAAGTCAGTTAATGTTTTGGGTGAGAAGCAATCTAAGGCTTTGCCAGTGCTTCTCGGGGAGTCCGGGCCCTTCGTACTTAGAGTTTCCAGTTGGTGTTTCTCTGAGTGTGTGTCTCCTGCCTGCCCGTTTGCTTCCTTGTCTCTGTCCTACAACAGTTTACATGCGTTATTTACACATGTGTTTACATTGTCTTCTCTTGATGTCTTTTGTACCTACTTCATATGCACTCCATTTTTTTTTGATTTATTTTATTTTTATTTTTACTTTATTTATTTATTTATTTATTTATTTTGAGACAGAGTCTCGCTTTGTGGTTCAGGCTGGCCCTGAGCTCAGCCTCAAACTCACATCACAGCAATCCTCCTGCCTCTGCCTCCCGAATGCTGGGATTACAGGCATGAGCCACCATGCCCGGCACTGTGGAATGTGGTACTGATGGCTGCTGGGGTGAGTCTCTACGCCCAGTACTGTTATGTGGTTACTGGGATCGAACCCGGGTCCTTGCGCTTGCAAGACAGGCACTGGCACCACTGAGCTATATCCCCTGCCCCATTTATCTTATTTTTCTTTCCATTTCTCCCTTACTCTCCTTTCCTTAGTGATATAATGTATATTTTGAAAATATTTGGTTGCTTTTTTGAATAAAACTAGACATCCTACTATGAAATAAAAATTTACTACTACTAAATATTTTATTAGTAGAATTATTAATGTTATAACAATAATAAAGGTCTGCATTTAACTGTCTTTTTGCAACTATAGAGTGAGTAGAATCCAATAAATGAAAATGGAAGAGGAAAGCAGAAAAAACAGAGATGACTTATTGCTCTATGAAATGGAAATGCAGACAAAATCATATGTGTGTATTAGTTTCCTCCTGCACTTTGAGTTCATATTAGCAGTGTATTTCTTTTCCTTTTACTTTGTTCTGTTTCCTACACTTCTGAAGAGTATCTTGAAGGAATGAATGGAACGAACTTCTGTACTTTCTGCTGTCCACGTGAGGAGGCTCCCAGTTCCTGTTATAACAGAATCATAGAGCTGTATTATTGCTGACTGTAGCACATGCTTTACCTAATGAGAAGATTATTACTGTCTAAATAACCCCTTCGATTAGCTCCTGTGAAATCTTACTTGATACAAAGGTCGTAAGCATACTGGAATTCTAATTAGTAAGAGAGCTTAGGATCCAAAAGCTGTGGGGTCAGCAGAAGAAATGTCCAAGTCTTGGCTTTGCACAAGTACCTCCCCCTAATTAATTACCATCTGTTACAGCAGTAGAATGTGGAGAAAGCTGTAAAAGGAAAGATTATGCAGAGTAAGTCTGTGTGGTGTTCAACTGAGTTGTGATCTACTTTCAGATATCAAGTTTTCTGGTTTCTGTTATACCTTGATAAACAAAAGTTGTTTACCTCTACAGGATGCCACAAGATGCTACCAGGAAATACACTGTCACTGGAGTGGCTGTCACCAAGAACACTTCCACAGTCTGTGCCACTTTAGCCTTTCAAGATGCCAATTATTCTGCTGAAAATCAAAGTCAATTTTCCAATTCTTTTTGAAAAGCTATTTATTATTGAAAATCATCTAACCATCCTTTGCATTTGTCTTGTTCAGTCACATGCCAAAACTCCAAAGCTCTAGATGATTAATAGACTTCCTCAGAAGAAAGTTTTCATTATTTTAGTTTTTATTTTTTTGTGTTATTAAGTAATCCTTAAAAGGAGAAAAATGGACACTTCATAGCCACCTTATTTCTCAGGCTCTTATAGGATGGTTAGGAAGTCAGTTATAAGAGTGGCATGGAAGTAGAATACATCCTGCTTGCTAGAGGAGTAGCCAGTCTGCCTTACACAATCATAGCCAGTTGCCAATGGGCAATCCCTGCCAGGCACTTGTCTTGGACAAAAATCATTTTCATAAATGTCACTGTACCAAGCAGAATTGATTTGAACCCAGATGGGCTTCTGCATGAATGGATGAGTGATGCATATGCTTTGAAGACTCCTTTTGTTGTCCTATTGTATGCCTATACACACACATGCATATGAAACTCTCCAAGTTTATGCAACTATTGCAGAGCTACTGTTCTCACATACACAACCAAGCATATTTTATAGGAAAAAGTTAAGTCAGACTTTCTGATTATTTTTTACTTTCTCAGAAACCTTCCAAGTTAAGAAAAATCATCTTTAAAAATTGCAGGTTGCAGAATGCAGTGGGTGCCAGTTTTTTTTTTTTTTTCTTCTTCTGTAATCTGGCACAACGCCCACAAAGTGGAATTGCTTTTGCAGTCAATACTTAATGCATTTTGGACCAACTTCCTTTTAAATCACAGCAGGAGTAAATCACATTAACTCTTCAGAACAATTCAGTTAGTTCAAGGTCAAGAACTCACGGTATTTACTGCCTGATACACCACAGTCTGGAACACGGCCAGGCGTACAGTCCATATACTATGGGTCGATTTAGTGAGAATTTCACACGTAATGCTCTATCTCCTGCACCTGCCACACCCTCCAGGGAGACCTAAACTTCTTTAATATGATTTTCGAGGACCTGAGGCAGTCTCCAAATGGACTCAGCCTACATATATTTCATGAAGTAAGTAATATTGATTTTTAATAAAAGATATGACCTTTTTCTCTAATGTACCTGGGATCATTTAAAATTTTCATCCTCAAAAGGGGCAGATATACTTTAACGAGACATTTGGCTTGAACTTTTTCAGAAATGAAACCTTGCTCTCAAATGGATGTCTTCATGACCCTGAGTTCATAATAAACTTCCCAGAGCCTGTAATTTGATGGATTTCTGTTTTTGTTAATTATTGAATCCTATAAATAGCTAAAAGAGCTTCCCAAAATATGCAGCCTTTATAGGAATTTTAAGATACACCTTTTATTTTATAAAATAAAAATAGAAAAGTAGAGTTTATAGAGCTTTAAATTTCTTTTCCACTTATTTTGTTTTATAAATCAGAGTTTAAAACATTTTTACATGTGTATAAATTATTTATAAAATATTTACATCCAACCTCATTGTCTATATTTTTATTCTTGTATGCAATTTATACAAAACATTACCTATCTATTTATTTATTCGCTTTTTTTTTTTAGACAAGGTCTCTTGAGTGCTGGGATTACAGGTGTGAGCAACCACACCCGGCACCATGTCATGTGGTACTGATTGCTGCTGGGCATGAGTTTCCACACCCAGTATTGCATGTGGTTACCAGCGATCAAATCTGGATCCTTTCACTTGCAAAGCAGATGCCAGAACCACTAAGCTAAATCCCCAGCCCCTATTTATTTATTCTGTAGATTAACAAAATTTTTAAAAAGCTATGTAAACAGATATTGAAACGCATACCTGTAATCCCAGTATTTTGAGAATGAGATAGGAGAGTTGAAAGACTAAACACAAAGTGGACAATTAAGCGTTTTGAAGAAATCATGTCTCAAAATGAAAAGCAGTTTACAAGACATATACCTCCCTGCAAAGGTCCTGAGTTCAAATTCCTGTCCAAATTTAAAAAAATAAAAGAAAAAAGAAAAAGATGCATGTCTTAAAGGCAGTGTTTCAAAATAGAATTACTCTTTTCTAACATTTGCCTTTATAACTCACACAAATATATTAGTGATATATGTATAGATTACTCTATGACATATGTGTGGATATAGTATGTAAACAAAATACATATTTTATCTTAATTTTTAAATTAATTTAAAATATCTATTTATTTCACTTGTTTTTCCAGTAACATCATTTACTGTAGGCTAAACTGACCTAGGGGATGAGGCCTCACACTCCTTGGTGGGGAGGGTCGTGGAGAGGGGATATATAATTGTGACTTAAATTCCTAGAAATATGGATTATAGTGGAGGCCTGCTGAGATCTTAATACTTTATTCCAAAAGATACAATGATGAGAGCACAGGGGTCATTTTTAGGGTACTTTCTAAATTTTGTAACATACTTATATTTTCTGTTTTATTCACTTCTACATGTCTAGTAGGGAAAAAAGTCAAAAATACTAATTGATGTTATAATTGTAATAATACCAGTGCTTCATTCAGCAGCTGAATTTGGATCAGGAACAAGATTTCACTGAATCTATACATACACAAAGAAAAAAGAAAAATCAAATACCTTTTTAAAAATATCTATTGAAAAATACATATTTTGCAAATGATAAAAATTGATGAGTTGCTTTACTTTGTCAGTACTAGAATATTTCAATTTCTTAATTTAAAAATGATTTCTTAGTATAAAATATTATGTCCTTTAAGAAATAAGTATGTTGGCTATTTATGTTATAGTGTTAAACTATAGTGTTTTCTCAGGATACTATGAAGGCATTATATGAGCAATGGGAAAGTGAATAATAAAGTCTTCTTTTTAAAAACATATTAATATTATAAAAAGATAATTATACTCATTTTCATGATAGTTTTAGTATCTTTCCTCTATATTCTCTAAGAATTGGAAAGAAAAAAATTCATAGTGAAAGAAAAGTATGGTGGCAGGGGTCATGGGGAGACAGGGGAATGGGAAAAATTAAGAATCAGGAAGTGTCATGTGCTGGTACAAACTCTCAAAGCTGAATATGATCTTAATGTATATAAAATGTAGCAATAGCATCAATTTAAAAAAATAATTATATTTCTGATGTGAGATGATATTATATTTACTGGCATAACTCAAAATTTCAAAGCAAATATATTCTCTTTTGGAAATAGTATGACTAAAGCTAGAGAAATTATAGATTTATTCCATTCCAATTTTATTATTTTGCTGAAGAAATATTGAAAGTACTGGACAAAGTTATAAGCTCTGAGATTCTATGTATGTACATATATACATACATATATATATACATATATATATACAGATATATATATATATATATATATATATATATATATACTTGAGTCATGTTTCTGATCTCAGATGTTAATATTTTTATCATCTTGAAAAGTAAAACTCTCTAAGATTTACTGTCTTCTGACTAAAATGAAATGAGAATCATTTCTTGAGTGTTTTGTTGAAGAATAATTAGCGGAAAGAGTTTTAAGCATATCCCTGACAGAAAGTTGTTTTATTTTTTTCCTTCATTAAATGTTCCTGGATTCAGCTTGTTTCCTGAGGCTGTTCTAGGCACAGAAAGGAGCCTGAATAATACTTTCTGTGCTTATTGAAATACAGCTTTATTTCAAGAAGATGAAAACACAGTGTAAGTATAGTACATAACATATAAAATGATAAATGCATTAAAATACCAATGGGGCAAAAAGGCAATGGGACATTCTATGGAAGAGTAGTAATTTAAATAAAAATATATATTAATAAGCTTTGTGTTTCTACAGTGAAAATACCTAATATAATTAACTATAAAGAAAAAAAGACTTTAAACACTCTTCCTGTACCTCTTAGCTGCTCTTACTTCCTCTTCTGAAAAGTATCTGTTCATTTCAAATACCCGTTTTTGAACTGGGTCTTTAAATTTGGGTGAACTGATTTTTTTAAGTTTCCTATATTTTCTAGGTAGTAGTCCTTGGTCCAAGAAATAACTGATAAAGATTCTTTCCCATAATGTTGGCTGGCTTTTCATTTTTTTGGTGGTTTACTTTGTTGTGCAGAAGTTTTTTTTACTTTTTATTTATTTTTTTTTTTTGAGGAAGGGTCTTGCTTTGTAGTTCAGGCTGGTTCTGAACTCACTATGTAGCCGAGGCAAGCCTTGTTCTCAAGCAATCTTCCTGCCTCTGCCTCCTGAGTGCTGAGATTAAAGGGAAAAGCCACCTGGCCCAGCACTATGGTATGTGATTACTGGGAATCTAACTCAGAACTGTGTCCTTGTCAGGCAGATGCTGGAACCACTAAGCTAATTCCCCAGCCTAGAAGCTGTTTAATAGAATGAGATCCCATTTGTTGATTCCTTCTGCCAGTTCTCATGCAACATCACTGGTCATTTGAGACATACGATGAAAACAACACTGAAATTTCATCTCACTCCACAAAGAATGGCTGCTATTTCAGAATTAGCCAGCAACAAATGCTGGTGAGGCTGCAGAGAAAAAGGAACTCTTCTCCATTGTTGGTGGGAGTGTAGACTCATACAACCTTTGTGGAGATTCTTCAAAAAACTAGGATTAGAAGTCCCATTTGAC
>PVIR01038353.1:0-14594 GCA_004026965.1 Petromus typicus
AAGGACAACCATGAGGTGGCAGGTTCTGAACTTCCTTTCCCACCCAAAACCAGCCCCAGCCCCAGTCCAGGGCCACATGCACTGGCCTTACCGGAGGAGGGCTCTCTTCCTTCTTCACAGTTGGGGGCAGTGGCTTCTTGAAGACATCTTCTGGGGGGGTCTTTCCCTCATTGGCATCTTCCTGAAACTGACCAAATGCTGAGGTGATTCCTTCTTTTTCTTACTGTGTAGTTTAGGCTGGCCCCAAACTCACTAAGTAGGCCAGGCCAGGCTCAAACCCACAGCAATCCTCCTGCCTCTGTTTCCAGTGCTGGGTTTATAGGTGTGAATCACCACACCCAGTGCTGTACTATGTAGTTACTGGAATTGAATGTGGGTCCTTGTGATTGCCACTGGGTCCTTGTGATTGCCACGCAGACACCAAGCACTGAGCTAAATCCTTGGTCCTATTCTTTCATTTTTTTTGAGACAGGGTCTCACTATAAAGTAGTTCAGGGTGGCCTTGAACTCATTATGTAGCACAGGCTGGGTTCAAACTCAGTGATCCTCCTGCTGCAGCATCCTGAGTGTGGGGGTTACAGGTATGTACTACCATGCCTGGCCACATCAAGGTGTTCTTACATAATATAATAATCATAAAAATTGGGTTAAGAATTAGCCCTATTGAAATTGGGCTGATTTTCTAAACCACCAAAGATCTGTATTGCTGCTATAGTGATTATAAAACACTAAACCTTTGAAAACTTTTGAAAATATAACATTTAGGACTGAGGGTGGTGCTCACTGGTAGAATGTTTGCCTAGTGTGCATTAGGTCCTGGGTTCAAATCCTAGCACCAACAACAAACATTTGTCAGGCTCTGGATAAAGTGCTTCTACATAGCATCTTCAGCTTTTACTACCACCATCATATATGCATTATGTGTTAATATCTTCATTTCACAAATGGTTGAAAATACAATTGGAAAGATTAAAGGGCACAAGAAAAATTCCGACATTAAGGCAATATGGCTCTAAAGTGTAAGTTCTTTGATACATAAATACCATGTACTCTATCTTTGATAAGCTAAAAGTATTACAAGAAAAAAAAGTTACGAACTGAAGCATAAGTAAATTCATCCATTTTCACTAACACATAACTGGCAAATGGGCAGATCAGTATTATTCTATTTTTTTTTTTGAGACAGGGTCTCGCTTTGTAGTTCAGGCTTGCCCTGAGCTCAGCTTCCAATTCACATCACAGCAATCCTCCTGCCTCTGCCTCCTGCCTCTACCTCTGCTGGGATTACAGGTGTGAGCCACCACACCCGGCACTGGTATGTGGTACTGATTGCTGCTGGGCATGAGTCTCCACACCCAGCAGGGTATGTGGTTACTGGGGATCGAACCTGGCCCCTTGCACTTACAAGACAGGTACCGGAACCACTGAGGTAAATCCCTGGCTGAATCAGTATCATTCTTCAAAAATATTTAAATTTTGTATCAGATGTGGAAATGATTTTGATTCTAAAAATGTATCCAAATAAAGTAATACAAAAAAATCTTAAGTATTGTCTGACAACACAAGATTCAAAAGAAGAGACAATGAAAACACAAAAATAAAGGCATAGTTTTTTTATTTGAAACAAGGTGTCACTTTGTAGTTCAGGCTAGTCCTGAATTCAGCCTGGAACTTAGCAATCATCCGTCTCTGCCTCCCGAGTGCTGAGATTATAGGCATGAGCCACCACGCCCAGCATTGTTGTATGTGGTCACCAGGGATCAAATCTGGGACCTTACGCTTGCAAGGCAGGTGCCAGAACCACTGAGCAAAAACGTGGCCCAATAAAGGTATAGTTTTATTATCAATTTTTACTATACAAGCATTGAAAATAAAGATTAAACATTAAAAACAGGTATGAAAAATATAGTAAATAAAGAATAAAAAATGGTATCTCCTGCCATAATATACCTAGAGAAATATGTATACAGAGTTAAGCTCTGGGCAGTGTTGGAATTGAGGTGAGTCACCTGTTCTCCTATCCAGCGTTCCCATTTGTAAAAGGGTTACTAAGGTGCTATACACGGCAAGGGGATTGTCTCTACCAGGTAATCATTTTTAAAGTAATTTTATATTTCAATTCTAAATATCTTCTGTCCAAGACTCCTACATCTTAATCTACAGTCATATAAGTACAGTCATATAAGTCCTCTTACCTTTGTTACTGCTCTGTCTTTTTTCTCCTTGTTATCTCTTTTAGGTATTTCTTTTTTGCTACTTGACTTTCCTTGACTGGTGGGTTTCTTTTCCTTAATCTCATCTTCCTCAGGTGACCCAGGGTCCTGGGGTACATAGACTTCTTGCTGCAACACAGTTGTAAAGAGATAAATCTACAGAACGTTTCACCTTTCTGCAAATCCAGGTCTAAGAAACTAGATCTGGAAAAGAACATTTCTCTTAACAGAGAGAAAAGAACAGCCCTCTTAACAGACTCACAAGCCTGAGAATTTATATGAACCTAAAACCTTCTTCAAGGGCCCAGGACACATCCAAACTACCTGATGTCTACTTCTTCTAATAGGAGCACGGTTCTTACCTGTAATGCCACAAGGCATTGATTTTTCCAGATAGGCAACAGTTCAGATTCCACAGATTTAAGTTTTTCCACTTTTCATGCCATCAACATCCAGAGAATCCGGGAATAAAATTCTCAAGGTAACAAATTATGGGTGTTTTTCTCAAAAGAATCACTGATAAGACATAAAACCTGAAACTCACCTGGGTATTGGGGTCATAGTAAGTTCCTGCCAAGGGGTCATAATAGTAGCCAGTAGCAGAATCATATATGTAGCAGTCAGATGATGCTAAAGGGATAAAATAGGAGTCAATGTTAGTACCTGTCTCATGAAGCCCTTACTGGGGCCTCACCAAGAACCCTCTACAAATTATGGTGGCAAATTCAAACTACAGATGCTTCTCTCTTGGGGCAAACACTACAGTCAACATCCTCTCTTGTAAACTTCATCATTTATAGCAATGAGTAGCAAGTCAAACAAAAAAGAACAAGACAAATAGAACAAAGTTTACTTACACTGTTGTCCTTGTCGATTTGCGTCAGATGACCAGTCTGAATTTCTGCCACCTCCCCTCCTATCTCGGAAATATTTTTTACCCTATCATAGAAAGGCAAGTTAAAACTATGGAACTACCCAAGAGGCACTAACCTTAACAGTCATCCACTGCAGGAAATTCAGTATTACCCTTTCAATCACCTGAGGATTTTAACAGAGCATTCCCCACCTCTTCAAGCCTACCTGGTAGTAATGCATATGGTCAGAATGATCCCCAGAATCATTTCTGCAATAAACAACACAGCATGTCAAAAGCCTGTCACACTAGGGTACTTGAAGAATCTAATCCTAGAGATTTACTGAGAAACTTCCCCTCATTTTGGAAGGAAAGAGACCAACCCAAATAGTTAGCTGGCTGGGTAATCCAAACATTCCTAAGGGCAGAAGTAGGACTCCTACAAAACCAGTTCTCAGAGGAAAATAGTGATTAAGTGAAGAGTACTAGAATAACATCTACCCCTTCTCTAAAAGCCAATCTTTTGATGTGGTTATCTTCAAGTTACCTTTTTTTTTTGAGACAGGGTCTTACTTTGTAGTTCAGGCTTGAGCTCATTATGTAGCCCAGGCGAGCCTGGAATTCACAGCAATCCTCCTACCTCTGCTTTCTGAGTGCTGGGATTACTGGCATGAGCCACCACACTCGGCACTGTGGTATGTGGTATTGATTGCTGGTAGGTGTGAGTTACCATGCCTGGCACTGTTGTATGTGGTTACTGGGGATCAAACCTAGGACCTTCCTCTTGCAAGGTAGGTGCTGGAATCAGAGCTAAATCCTTAGCCCCAAATTACCCTACTGAATGAAGATGAATGAAAGAGTAAAGAAGAATTAGATTTCTGAGTGCTATGAGGGAAATGAGCAAGGTCAGGGGAGTAGAAAGTCAAGAAAGCATTTACTTAGGATTTTAAAAGGCCAAGATGTACTGAGATTTTTCTGTACATCTAAAACCAGGCACCTAAAGACAAAAATGCAGTCAAAAGGGAAAAGCCTAAGGCACATAGTAGCACACATTGGGACCCTAGGGCATGAGAAATGCAAATTCAAGGCCAGTGTAAGCAACTTAGAGGAGGCTGTCTCAAAATAAAAAGGGCCAAGATGTCATTCAGTAGTAAAACCCCTGTGCATTATAATGAGTACTGAGTTAATTCTCCTGATCACAGAGGGTGGGGAGGCTTAAATTACTCAGTAACCATTTGAGAACAAAAACAACTATAAAACAAGAATAAGGTGGGTTCGGAAAAGAAAATATGTAAGTATATATCACAGACAAAGGAGCTCATAGTGGGAAGGCACCATTCCTTATTACCTGACTACAGCAAGGAAGAGGAATTTCATCATAAAAAGTAGGGACAGCAAAAGGGATATTATTTTATTTGTCTGTTTTTTGAAACAGCTCAGTATTGTGGTATGTGGTACTGACTGCTACCTCTAGCATGAGTTACTGTGCCCAGCATTGTTGTATGTGGTAACTGGGGATCAAACCCGGGACCTTGCACTTGCAAGGTAGGTGCCAGAACCACTGAGCTAAAGCCCTGGCCTCAGCACAGGGGATATTCATCCTCTTCCTTACCTTCGTTTTCCAGTGGCCAGGTTTACAGCTACCATCTTCCCATCAATGCTAAATGGTGGATCAAGGTTCTGCAAAATCTTCACTACACGAAGAGCTTCCTAGAGAACCAAAGAAAGAAAAGGCAACATCCTAAGGCAGAGAATCAAATATGGTAGACTTTCCTTCTCAGAAGATAAATTTACTAATTATTATGTTCTAGTTATAGTTTTAACCGAGCACACTGGCAAAAATAGGCAACTCTTAATGAAGGACTAGAATAGTTACCAAGAGTGGAGATCATTTTCTGATATAAATTTTAGAAACTTAAGACATCTAGGGATGTCCCTAAACCAGTGATGAGAAACCTTTCAGAGACCAAGTGCCCAAACTGTAACCCAAAACCCGACTTATTTACTGCAGAGTGTTAACAATGTAGCTAAACCTGAATACTGAGGTTTATTTTAGAAAAATCAATGTTGTTGTATGCATGCCATAGGTTTACTACCACTGCCCTAGAGTATTACATGGAGGGGAAACTCACCGCATGGGAGTCAAGATCTATAAAGCCATAGGTGTGGCCCATGGGGCCAGTTCTGTTCTTGATGATACGAACATTGGCAGTAGTAAGGCGGACATAGGGCTCCAGCACTTCCACTATCACCTCAGGTGGAGTTGAACGATAGATGCGTTTTAGCATGATTGCTGAATAAGCCAAGCACAAATGCAAGAGAAGCAAGGAAAGACAGAGAAAGATGAAAATCTGAAGTCTCAAGAGCCTGATGGTACCTCCCCCTACCCTAGCCCAAGAGATTTAATCCAGAGCCTTCACACCAAACTATATCCTCAGGTCTTTTTAAATTATTTATTTTGAGATAAGTCGCACTAAGCTGCCCAGGTTGGGCTTGAACTTGTGAGCTTTTGCCTCAGCCTTCCAGAGTGTTGGGATTATTAGTGAACATCACCACACCTCATTCTAACGGTCATTATTTACTAAAGCTACTACTCTGCTCAGGTAAGGCTAGTTTTATTAAGAAATGTTAGACAAATACTTCCCACCTTTTCCTTCACCAATATTTAAAAATCTAAAAATCATGACTTTCTGCATTTATACAATAGTTTGCTACCTGGAAGGTGTAGATCCTTTAACTAGTACAATAAGGCTAACAAAAAGTAATGGCTTTTCTAAGCATGTAGTGCACAGGCTTTCTGAGATAGATGGAAACAGCTGGCTCTTAGCCACAATCTGAGCCATCTACGCTATAGATGTGGGGTCAGTCTGGCCTGACAAACCACTTACTTTTGCTCTCTCCATCCTGGCGTGTCTCTCCAGACCATGACTCTTTCTCTCGGTCTCTTCGGAAAGCAAGCCCTTCTCTTCGAGAATGAGGCAGGTATCTTTCTGTTTCTCTCTTTTGATGTCCCAAACGTGGTTCTTGTCCTTCTTCCTGTTTTCTGGATTCTGATTCTTTATCAGTTGGCCTTGGTGACTGGCTGGGTTGTTTTTCCAAAGATGCTGGTATGGATGTTTTCTGAGGCTGAGGGTAGGTTATTAATTCTTGCTTGACTTCTGTTAATAGGGGAACACAAACAGAATCCCTAGAAAGCTTAATCAAACAATACTTTGGTTCCCTCTTACTTGCTTCTGGATACTCAGACTGGAATACTTAAAACTGTTTCAGAAATACCTACAGATTTAGGTACAATACTACCAAAGATGCCCTTGCTGAAGATTTGGTAGAAACATACACCCTGAACATATGTCTAGGAGCCTTTCTTCTTCCACTAAAACTATCTCAGTTTCTGTGAGACAACAGGCCCTTCTTTCCCAGGGAAATCAGAAATAAACCTACTTGCATACAACTCATTTGTATGCAAATAATTACAATGAAGAAATAGCTTTCAAAATATGATTCATTTAAAATCTCCTTCTATGAAAGGACAATATCATCACTACTTAAGGCCACAGTTCTGTCTTCATTTCATTTTTAAGAGGGCCTATTATAAACCATTTGGCTTCGAAGGAGACATTCAATGGGAACAATGCAGGGATTATTTAATAGCAGTAAGTAATTGCTATTGACAGGTGGATAAGTAAATCTGCTTTATATCCTTTAGTGGTAAGGTACCCAAGTTCTCATAAACCACCTACTCAATTGTTAAAATAGCTTAAAGAATTCTTGGGCCGGGAATTTAGCTCAGTGGTTCTGGCGCCTGTCTTGCAAGCACAAGGGCCCGGGTTCGATCCCTGGTACCATATACCATACTGGGTGTGGAGACTCACGCCCAGCAGCAATCAGTACCACATACCACAGTGCCAGATGTGGTGGCTCACGCCTGTAATCCCAGCACTCGGGAGGCAGAGGCAGGAGGATTGTGATGTGAGTTGGAGGCTGAGCTCAGGGCCAGCCTAAAATAATTCTTCTTTATTTCTTTTCTTCTTTGGTCACCATATAGTCCACGCTGGCTTTGAACTCACTGTGATTATTTTGCCTCAGCCTTCTGAGTACGGTGGTTACGGGCATGTTTTATCACCTTTGGCTCAAGAAGTGCTTTTCTGTTTGTTTTTGTTTTGAGACAGGTTCTCACTTTGTAGGTCAGGCTAGCCCTGAACTCACTATGTAGCCCAGGCTAATCTCAAACTCTCGGCAAACCTCCTGTCTCTGTCTCCCAAGTGCTGGAATTACAGACATGTGGCACCATACCCAGCACTGTGGTATGTAGTACTGTGGATCAAACTCAGGATCTTGCCCTTGCCAGGCAGACGCCAGAATAAATCCTTGGCCCTAAGAAGTCCTTATTTATTTATTTATTTATTTATTTTGAAACATTTGAGACAGGGTCTTGCTATATAGTTCAGGCTAACTTCAAACTCACTATGTAGCCCAGGCTGGCTTAAAAATTCCTCTTGAGCCAGGCATGGGAGCTTACATCTATAATCCTGGCACTCAGGAGGCAGAGGCAAAAGGATTGCTGAGTTTGAGACTAGCCTGGGCTACACAGTGAGTTCAAAGACAGAATTACAAAGACAGCCAGAATTACAAAGCAAGATCTTGTCTCA
The DNA here is from genome assembly GCA_004026965.1 of Petromus typicus. Taxonomy (NCBI): domain Eukaryota; kingdom Metazoa; phylum Chordata; class Mammalia; order Rodentia; family Petromuridae; genus Petromus; species Petromus typicus. The sequence goes on from PVIR01038353.1 coordinate 7,716, forward strand.
AAAAACTAAAAAAAAAAAAGAAAAAACAAAATCCTTCTTGAGGGAGGAACCACAACTTGAATTTGAGGTGACTTCAGAAGCTCAAATTCTCACATAACAAGCTGGTTTAGTCTTCAAAGCATACAAAACCTTCTCCAAATGATTTTCAGAACACCTGTCCTATGCTTTTGGTTTTCTTTTTAGTTTTTTGAGACAAGGACTTCCTTTGTAGTCCAGGATAGTAATAAACTCATTGTGTGGTTAGGTCGGCCTCAAACTTGTGGTTATCTTCCTGCCTCAGCCTCCCAAGTGCTTGGATTATAGATGTGCCACCGTGCCTGGCTTCTCTTCATTATTGACTAGAGTCTCTAATATAGGCCAAAAGCCTAGCTAAGAAACTCTCTGTAGGCACAGTAAATTCTAATCCCTGAACATGTCCTTCAGAAGCTTATCTGAATTCTAGCACTGAACAGTATTTTACTGGCAAGCCCTGGCTTTCCTTAGGTATAATAAAAAAATCAGGTAGGCATACAATAGTCACAGGCAGAAGAATATTGTGACAGATGCCTTTGGTAAATTCTTGCCATAAGGTTTTCTGAAAAACAATTAAACTTAAGTGCTTATACATTGTATATATGTATTAAATTATCACTCTAGCTCATGAATATGTTTATTGTAAGTCAATCAAAAATTAATTTAAAAATTGAAGTGTCTGAGAAGTTGGCAGGTTTATTTCTTATACTAACATAATTTCCCCAATCTGGATTTCCTCATGTTTATATTTTCACCTATTTGCAGTATTTCTGAAGATCCAGAAATGCTTAAAAAAAAAATAAAGAAAGTGATTCTCAGTAATTTCAAAGAAGAATGTGAGTATGTTTGTCATAAGACTTATTTATTTTTTGCAGTATTGGGGATCGAACTCAGGACGTGGCACTTGCAAGGTAGGTACAGGGCCACTGGGCTAAATTCTCACCCCATAAGGACTGTTTTTAACCTAACGTTTTTTTCTCTTTCCTCTTCTTCTTCCTTTACCTATCTTTTCCTCCTCTCCTTCCTTATCTATACTTTTCCTCCTGCAGAGGCAGGAGGATTGCTCTAAGTTTGAGGATAGCCTGGGCTACATAGTGAGTTCAGGGCCAGTCTGAACTACAAAGTGAAACCTTGTCTCAAACAAAACAAAACAAAAAACCCGTAATACTGAAGTTTTCGTTTAGAAAAAATAATTGTTATCCAATGTTCATATGATGACTTGGCTCACATGCTGAGAGAGAGGGCTGTGTGCCCGCTGCATGTGTACCACAGGTTTGCCTCTGCTGTAGTAGATCTTTTTTTTTTCTTCCTAGTGGAACTCTTGAGATCCAAACCCATTTACCAAGAAGTCACATGAAGTTGGACACTGAATTATACTTTTAAAAGCTTCACATATCAATTTGCATTTAGGGATATCATTTGTAAAAGCCAAGAAAACATGAAGTTTGTTTTATTCAGTTCATAAAATAAAAACCACCACTTCTGCTCACCTTCCTTTGGACACTTGCAGAATGAACACAAAGATCGATGCCCACCAGTACTGGCTTTACACTGCAATGAAAAAGGAAATAATTCAATCTGACCAAAACCATATTAAAAAATCTTACAAATATCCATCACAATAAAAATGAAAAAAAGAAACAAGTCATACTCTAGATCCCTTCAAGGTCTAAAGAATCTGATTCTGTCCCATTTGTCAATGCTGGCAGCTAAGATCAATGAGCTACTATTTAAAAGTTGCCTTCTCACGGGCATTTGGACTCTGAAGCAACCCACAGTGCTTTTGCTTTGGACAAGGATTTCTACATAAAAAACCAACTAAAGAAATCGGACTATTTAATGGCTTAAAGGACACTATTACCCCAAAGCCATTGCACTTAGTCTGTATCCAAAACTTGGTCTTGGATTGACTTTGAAACCCCCATTTACACTTGGCTAGAGGTCAGAAGAAATCAATTACCGGCTCCTTTTTCAAACACTGATAATGAGAAGCCAGAAAAAAGAATAAATATGGTACATTTGGCAGCTATGTGAGGATATTAAAGGGAACAAGATAGTTATTGATTGGTCTAGATCAAGGAAAGAGATACTTGCAACGTGAACATAGTTCTTGTCCAAATTTGTGAACTGACTCTTTCTTTTTGAGACAGGGTCTTGCTTTGTAGTTCAGGCTGCTCCTAACTCAGCAATCCTCCTGTCTCTACCTCCCGCGTGCTGGGATTATAGGCGTGAGCCACCATGCCCGACACTGTGGCATGTAGTACTGATTGCTGGTGGGCGTGAGTCACCATGCTCAGCATTGTTGTATGTGGTTATTGGGGATCCAACTCAGGACCTTTCTCTTTCAAGGCAGGTGCTGGAACCACTGAGCTAAATCCCTGGCCCATGTGAACAGACTCTTAAGCACAGTTATTACACTGTTCACTACAAGTAGATCATACACAAACCCCAGCCTATTTGCAAGTGGTTGTGGTACCTCTGTGTAGGGTGAGTGCACTTGCTGTCTCCACTGTCAGTCATGACATTGTGTCTTCCTTTCTTCCTTTAACCGGCACAGTGAGAGCGGACACAGATTACACCAGGTCTGGCCGAAGCTTAAGACTCACTGCTTGTGTGAATGATCCTCTCATTCTTTCCCTCAGTCAAAACGCAAACCCATCTCAGAAATACACATTTTTTTTTCCCTTTGAGCCAGGGTCTTGCTGTGTAGTTCAGGGTAACATTGAGCTTACTCTGTAGCCCAGGCTGGCCTTACACTCACTGCATTCCCCCTGCTTTAACCTCTTCAGTGCTGGGATTACAGATGTTTGCTACCACGCCTGGCCTTGGGATGATTTCTTTGGCCTGAGTCCTATGATGAGAAGCCTTATCACATGACCCACAGACCTTGACATCTAACGTGAGAGGAGAATGTTTATTGTTTTAAACCACCTAAATATGAAGGATGTTTGTTACTAAAGCAGATTTACTATGATGTATATAACACGTAGTTGGCAAATGGCACAGTAAGGATTCTAGCTCCTCCTGCCTCATGTATATGTTGGGACATGTATTTGTTTGAGAGAGGATCTTACTAAATTGGCAAGGCTAGGCTCAAATGTTCAAATGTGTAATCCTTCTGTCTTGGCCTCCCAGAGTGTGGGAATTACAGATGTGTACTACTATGCCTAGTTGGTAGACACAATTTAAATACCTTAATACTTACCTATTATGGATAAACAGTTCAATTTAATTATTTTTAGTAAATGTACAGTGCACCTGCTACCACAATCTAATTTCACAACATTTCTGTTATACCCAAAAGACACCTACTAGAGTTATTTGCTAATATTACTACCAGGTCCATGGAACAGTGCAACATATGGTCATTTGTCTGCCACAGTGTATTTAAGGTTCATTCAAGTTGTAGTATGTATTAGCATTCCACATTTTTGTCAAATAATATTCCATTTTATGGATAAACTGTATACCAATTTTGTTTGTCCATTCATCAATTTATGACTTTGCACTACTTCTACTTTTAGGCTCATGTGAAGAATGCTTATATACATTTGAGGATGGGAAGATATTAGGGGTGTGCCTGAGTGGTAGAGTGCATACCTAGCATGTCCAAGGCTCTGGGTTTGATTCAAAAAAAAAAAAAAAGCTAAGTTCTAAACTAGACAGCACTGTCTTGTGAAGGTACTCAGTACTGCTGATTTGTTTTTGAGATGGAGTCATGTTATGTTACCCAGACTGGCATCAAACTCCTGGGGTCACATGTCCCTGTTGCTTCAGATACATGAGTAGGAGTTATAAGCGTTTTTTTTGGAGACAGGATCTTGCTTTGTAGTTCAGACTGGCCCTGAGTCCACTATTTAGCCAAGGCTAGCCTTGAACTCACAGAAATCCTCCTGCCTCTGCCTCCCAAGTGCTGGGATTACAGGCATGAGCCACCATGCCTGGCATTGTGGTATGAGGTTATCAGAGATCAAACTCGAGACCCTGTGCTTGCTAGGCAGACGCTGGAACCACTGAGCTAAATCTACAGCTCTGAAGTTATAAGTTTTTTAGTGATTAAAATGATAAATTTTATCTCCTGTGTATTTTATCATTTTATTTAAAAAAGTAAATGTTTTTAACGCAGTCTATGAAATGTGAGTGCTTTGGAGAATAATAAGCATATCTATCTGATTGTATTCATTGAGACTAACAAAAATGTCAAGGTAAAGTTTTTATTGAATCTTCAAGTTCTTTAATACTTTTAATGAATGACAGTTTAGAAACTATAAATTATTATGTTTACTTTTAAATTAGCCTATAGCAATAAAAACTGAAGCTATACTGCCATAGCCACTGTAAATAAATTGGTCCTCTAATAAAGAGTATAGCCTAATCCAGGAATACACACACTTGTATTGCCACTACTCTGGGAGATCAAGACAAGAAGATCACAAGTTTGAGCCTAGCTTGAGCACATTAGCAAGAACTTATCTCAAAATAAAAAATAAAATGAGGGCCAGGGTTGTAACCCAGTGTGAAGGCCCCACGTTCAGTACTTGTAACACACACACACACACACACACACACACACACACACACACACACACCCCACCACCACCACCAGCAACAACAAAGCCTAAAATATTTAAATATGATATTCTAACAGAATACAGAAGTAAAACGGTATGGTGCCTCAAGTTCTTTACCTTTATAATTTATAGAATACCCAAAATGTGCATAGCTCCCAAACAACCAGCCTCTCTAAATCTACCTTTTCAACAATTCCTTGATGACCACCTCCATGAAGTGTGGCCAAGCTTACAAAGTTAACTGTTACTCTTTTCATAATCAACAGAAGCACTAGTATATTGGCCTTGGGAAAGTATATGAAATGCCACTGAAGGCACATGCCCAGTATAATGCAGTACCTAAAAAACAGAAAATATGAATGACTTTGCACTGACCTCTTCTTTAACTGAACTGAACTGAGGGAGCAGAGCTTCCTCTCTGGCAATGCAATGATAATGGGCAACAGATTCCTCTGTAAGTCCTGCTATGCAGGATTCTGACTTCTAAAGAAAGGAATCCTTGGTACTTACTCTTTTGCAATACCAAAAATCCAGGTTTGGTACATATTCCAGAGATACTTCTTTGTCATGGATCATTACAATACCCTGAAAGAAAAAGATTGAAGCCATCAACATCAACCCTAAGAGAAAGAGATAGACAGGAAGGCACAGAGAGCCTTTCCAGTCCCCAAGCTGAAACATTTTGTAAGCTTATGCATCAGTAAAAGAAAATGGCTGTTTTATGCCACAGACTGGGGGCAGTGTAGCACAGAGAGCTTAAGCTTAGAGAAGGGGAGTAGGAGAAGGTGAATAGTCTTCGGCCTCGGCTCCAGGAGGCTGGGGTGCTGTCCTTGGGCAGGCAAGGCCCAGCCTACTCCTTCAGAGGTCATGCAGCGCATACTCCTGAGTCCCAGCCAAGTCCCCTACCTGGCTTATGAGCTAGGACACTATCAAGAAGAAAGCTTTTTGTTCTGCAGATCAGAGGCTAATTCATATCTCTGGAGAGGTATAAAGTCTATAACTTTGGTACCTAAATATTTTTTTTTAGAATACTGACTGCTTGGCAAAAGCACAAGGAGAAAGAATTCAACACTGAAGACAGGAAGAAAGGGGGAAGGTGAAAGCTTAATGTCATATTACTTCCTTATAGCAGGAAACTTGAATGGCTGATGGCAGCCATAGTGGTGATGACGGCAGCGGTATCAAGATCACTCCGGCTTGGAGCCTACAGAGTGAGTCAACCTTAGATCTGAAGAGCAACCACTGGCAGATAATCCTTTGGTAAAGTGTGGTAGAGGAACAGGTATGACAGGGACTCAATAAGCCTGCAGATACAGAGCTCTTACTTTTTCATTTTGTATGAATCACAAATTTATTTTACGTCCAGAAAAAAACCCAAAGTTTAGTTTAATACAACAGTGCCGACAGATTTATGAAGTAGAGGCAAAAAATCTCCACCTACCGACAGGGGACCCTCACGTATACTTATAAATGAACTAACCAAGAATGTGACTCTGGAACTAGCCCCTGCGCTGTGTTCATTCTCCGCCCTCTAGGGTCCTCTTTGTCTCCTCAGACAGGGCTCTGAGTTTTTACAAGTCATTTCTTTGCCACTGGACCTCAGTTTCTTGCTTGGATCCATACATCTGTCAAATAATGTTTTACTTCTCTGCTTTTCACACCAGAAAAGTCAAGAGAAATACATAAAGTAAGATTATTTTCTCGTCAAAACCAAAGGAAAACTGCCCACCTATCTAAGGTTTAGAATCTGTTCTCCACGACACTGTTTTCTGGTTTGACCTCAAGGCCCAAAGACAACAAACAAATAAAAATTGCTAACATTTATTAAGTGCTTACTCAGAGCCAGAAACTGCTAAGTTACTTAATTTCTGATATTTGCATGAAGGAATATTTCCACTTTACAGATGAGGAAACATTTTCAGAAGGGCCATCTAGATCTGATCATCTAGATCACCCAGCTGACAAAAGTGAGACTTAGAGTCATCGGGGACTGTCAATAAAGGAGCTTATGTCTCATTTAGCAATTCCTGCTCAATCTTAAGAGATACACAATCTAACTCAGGAACTAATCAGAAAAGAAATAAGTCCTGTAGGCAGAAATCAGGGGATCATCAATCTGTCAAGCTCTAACCCACGCACAATATAGCCTGCTTCCAAACACGTGAACAGTGTACCACATTCTTTAAGAGCATGGGCTCTGGGGGCTGGGGAGTTAGCTCAGCGGCTCCGGCGCCTGTCTTCCAAGCGCAAGGGCCTGGGTTCGATTCCCCGGTAACCACATACCATACTGGGTGTG
>PVIR01038355.1:0-14696 GCA_004026965.1 Petromus typicus
TGCGAAATGTAAGATAGTACCCATAATAATGATAGTACATGAAACCAGTGACACTGAATGTGTCTGATACATGAGGTCATAAAGCAGCTGCTCTGCATGTATTGCCTACTTCTAATTATTTCCAGGGCTTTATGATTCCCATTTTACCTTCAAGGAAATGGAGATCAAGAGAGTGGGATAACTGCCTAGAGCCCCACCACTAGTAATTATAAGAGCCGTGTAATATCTCAGGCCTCTCTAGTCACAAAACACATGGTTATTACACTGTGTCCAAAATAGAACTTGGTGAGAACTCTAATTGAGCTGTGTTATTCTTGTCTTTATTACTTTTGTTGGATTGAGAGGATATTTATACTCCAGTATAAAGTTTTATTTTCTGAGACGCTATGATAAAATGTGCCAATCATTTGTCTAAATATCTGAAAAAAACCAAAGAAAGTTGAATTTGCCTTCTTTTGAAATCGTTGATCCCTGAAGGACATTGATGTCAATGATTTACAGAGAAATCAGCATCAGAATGACTGTAAGACTGAACACGATGAATGAATGAGATGCATGTTAAACAAAAAACAGAACCCAATTTGTCTTAGTAGCACAAGTCTGTCTGGTCAATCAGTCTGAATATATTAAATGGAAAATAATGAGTTGCTCTTTTGCGCACCATGTTCATGCTGCACAGGCGACTGCTGGCCAGCAGCCGTGAGTCGGTGTGGTCAGTACTACACGTCAGTGTGTGCATGCGTCCACGTAACCCTTGGCTCACTAGCAGTGGCGCCCAAGTGCAAAGTAGAAGGAACTAGAATACGTTGAAGAGAAGATCCAAACTTCTGCCTTTAAGTGAAAAGATATTTTTGACTGAATAAGGAAAAAAGAAAAACTGCACACTGAGATGTCTGTGAACTACAACAGATTTGTTCATTTCCTAATGCACCTAATGTATAGATTAAACTTTAGGGTAGGTATAAACTAAAAATACAGCACATATAAGACTTGGCTCCAGCTGTGGTTTCAGGCGTTGACTGGAAATCTTGGAAATTACCTCTGAAGCATTAAACAGATGGGGTCTACTCTATACACACAAATACAGACATGTAGAATATGCACGCACACACACACACACACACACACACACACACACACACACACACATTCCCTTGGTACAGGCAGAAGCCTGAAAGATAACATTCGCTGTTATCTGTGTGCTGCTTTATACTACTATGACTGCTGACTCCCTATCAGTAGACTCTCAAAGCCTGGTAGAACATGCCTATCTGCCACCTCCAATTTTTGCTTTCTTCAGGGTTATGAAAGGTAGCATATTAAAGTTGGTCAAGCACCATTCACATGTTTTAAGAACCCTAGGGAAGAAGCCATATTCCTTGGGAAGAAGCCATCACATCTCTTGAGTGAAGGAAATAGCCTAGTAGGGATGCCAGCCTGTGGTTCAGACAAGTTTCACCTGTAGTTGAAGCTTAAATCTTCTTAAGGCACCATTCACTTTTATTTAATTTATAATCTGATGTTCGGAATGCATTTAATCATTCCTATTATATTAAATTAGGCTTTTTGAGAAGTTGTTTGTGGAGGAATCATAGTATCATCCAAATTACTACTTCTTCTGTGCATGTGTATTTCTTCCTTTCTCATTATGTGGAACCCATGAGATCGCTTTAAGTTTCCATGCGTGGTGTGCACAAATTCATTCATATCATCCCCTTACATTTCGTGAGTAATTCCAAGAGGAAGATGTGAGAGCCCAAAGGGAAACACGCCTGCTTTAGGCAGGATTTATTTACTTTCTGTGACACTGCCCAGAACACAGTGTTCCTGCTGAGCCAATTGCTGCAGAGCCCCATATTCTAGGAGTGCTGGTGCTGGGGCCACACTGCTGGGTGTTGTTTTCAGTGACACTGTTGACAATGGGTGAGTTATTAACCCTTCCGGTGCTTCCAGTTGCCCTCTGAAGACTCAGGACAATAGTGATTCATATCTCATGAAACACAGGGTATCCAAGCTAGGTACTTTTCTTAATTGCTTCTAGGAGGTACTCTGAGTAGCAAAAATGAAAACTACCCATTGCAGCAGCAAGTCACCAGTCTCTAGTTTGTGTGTCCAGTGTCAGACAAACTGTGAATATTCCCCACAAAATTTTACATCAGTATGTGTAAGTGTCAAATTCAAAGAGTTCATAAGAAGTGAGGACCAAGTACGGCTGTAACTAAATTATGGTGCATGGAGCACTTTGAGCAGCACTTGAGAGGGCTGAGTATATGTTAGCTGTTCTAATTATCATCTTCCATGGTGGAGTTATGGTCTAAAGTTACCAGACCCCACTGGATCTAGTTCAGAAATCTTAGATGTGCTATGTTTCTTCCACACTTGTAATCTCACCAATTTGTTAGTTACTCAAACAAAAATCTAAGAGTACTCTTTGACTTTCTTCGCCTGCCACCTACTATGTTCAATAGATCACCGATTTTGCTCCCTGAATATCTCTTGATCCTGATAAATTCTCTTCATTTATAGTGTCAGTTACCTGCTGGGATTAGCTTCTTCCTCTTCTCTTTCCTTCGTCAATGTTAATCTACTTTTAGCAGAGTGACATGATGTTACGTGTTTCTTGATCTATAGCCACATACTTCTCCCCTCATTTTACTTTCAGGTCACTATCATAGTAATATCTGTTTATCTTTTCTAAGTAAATTATGAATTTTGGTATTTAGGACATGTAAATACAATTTTGTTTCAGTGGTGGGCTGACTTCTACACAAGCTGTTCTTCTTTGCTTAGCTGCCACATTACCACTACAAACTGAAGGCAGGAAGTGCTCTCCTAAACCCCAAGACCACATGGCACCTCGTAGCACCCAGTATCAGACATTTTCATTTCTCCCAGTGTGTGTTTCTTCCATCTCTTCTATGAGCCATTGCATGCAACAAATCCTCAGAGCATAGTTCGGAATGAGTTACAGATCTGAAGCAGTTTAACAGCCTCTTTGCACCTTGACAGTCATCAGCTGGACCCGGAGCCTTGGGTGTGTCAGAACTAATTACACTTGTGGGAAAATGAAAGCTATGGGCCAATGTCCTAACCTGATGATCTGAAACCTTAAAGGGAAGTGTGAGATGGAGAGTGATCTCTTTGAAGTTTAGAGTGGAATAAAAGTCAGTTTTGGTTGCAGAATGACAGGTAACATTTTCATGCTACCAAAACAAGTGGACTGTTACAGTGGAGCAGGGATCCTAAATTCAACAAAAATCTGTCAAAAATGTGCTGGCAAGAGAGAATAAGAACACTGCTTGGAACACAATGGGACTTTTTTGAAATGTTTATGTTAAAAATGCCAGGTTATAGTCTGTGAATATTTTCTAGTTTAACACTCAATGGTAGATTATTTTTCTGCTTATAATTTATTGAACTTTCACCAAAGTGTTCAGTACTCTACATCTTTACTATTGCTTAGCATTATCCATCACCTAAAATGCTGGGTTGGTGGTTTTACGGGTATAATTTATCATTTAATATGTACTTGCTTAGTCTATAAAATTTTTGAACATTTTTAATGCATGCCATTGGCTCTTTTGGCTGGCTTTATGGGAAGAATATGTTCAGGTTTTCTACCGGATTTTTTGTGCTGATTTTTAGACGTTCTTTATTTGGTTTTATAATTTTAAATTTCTCCAATTTGTGACTCGCAACTTCTTTTTGTAATATTTATTGCCAAGGAGAGAAACTCTTATTTTAATATAAAATCATTTATTATGTTTTTAGCTTTTCTTACATCACTTATTGAGGAAATCTTCCATATCTCAGTGTTATAAGATAGCTTGTATATATTCTTGTACATTGATAGGTATAACAAATCCATTCTGAATTTATTTCTCTGTATAATGTAAAGTACAGATCCAATTTCTTTACTTTGTCATGTGGACTTTCAACCATTCTATCATTATTTCCTAAACATTAATCTTTTGCTTGGTTTCTACAACGACTCATCTACTGCACATGATTTCTATAGCAACATAGGTCTGCCTTGTATTTCTTTGTTCTCTTTGTTGTTTGTGTGGTATTGTTAAGTCTTTGACAACTTAAGATCCAAGATATGAATTATGGGTTAGAAGGCTGAATCTGTTATTTCACCACTAAACAGGACATTATTTCTGTGTCTGTAATTTATTAAACTCCCACTAAAGTGTTTACTGTTCTATATTCTTACATGTATTTAATAGTACAAAATTGGACAGATCACTTACTTTTGCATCTCAGATTCCTTACATATAAAGTAAGTATAATAATTATTTTTGTCCAGTGGCTATTGTGGATTCTTCATAAACATGTATGTAAATAAATATGTAAAATATATCATTATCATTAACACTTTTGTCTCTTGAACAATACTATACAATCTTAACTGCAATGAACTAGTGTTGGCATTTTGTCATCATTTTATCTTTTTCTTCTTTATTGTTAGTTTATCTATTCATATATATATATATATATATGAATATATCTATATATAGATTCATATATAGATAGATTCATATATATATATATATATATATATATGAATAGATGCCTTGAAAACTAATTTTAGTTTTATCTGAATTGCATATGATATTTTTGCCATTGTAGGAGAATTTGATTCTTGTTGCTGGGTTTTTCATTCCTGAATTCAATTTCTGTCCATAACATCTGCTGGAGTGCTATTGTTTAGAACTGGAGTGACTTGCAAAGTCCCATATATTAGGGTCTGTGTCACCAGCTTGGAGTTATGAGGAGTGCAGTGTTTAAGAGGTGGGTCCCAGTGGGAGGCGGCACAGCCAGTGAGAGAAGCTGTGTCCTTGGTCTCTTCTCTTCCCCTCTGCTCACTTCCTAGCCATGAGGTGAGCAGCTTGGCCCGCACTGTGCTCCCCGCCTGACATGCTGCCACCCAGCACTGGGACCAGCGGACCATGGCCTACAGGTTCAAGATAGTGAACCAAAATCAAATGCTTCTTCTCATAACTCAGTCATCTCAGGTATGCGTTACAGAAATGGAAAGCTGGCTAATGCAAGGCATAGGGGTGTATGGGCCACTTGTGGATATCGCTTGCTAGCTCTATTAGACACTGTCCCATGTTCATTACTATTAGAAATGTGTCTTACCAAGTTGAATATTTGGTATTTTTTGTTGTTTGAGCCTCTGATATTTACTGTTTTGTGCTATATCCCTTTTGTTTTAGCAAATGTGTTTCTATAGTGACTTTGTTTTTTTTTCTATTTTTCCTGAATTCCTGCAGCTCATGTTCAACCTGATCTTATTTTTTTTATGCTTTCTTTGAGCTTTTCTCTTTACTTTTTGACCTCTTACAGAGTTGGTTGTTTCATTTAAATTTCTGAAGGCATCTCAAAGTCTTTAAAAATGCTCTCTTCCCTAAGCTCATTTCACCTGCCTTTCTTCTTCCCTATCCTTCCATTCCCTTTTGCATGGATTCCTTTCCACGCCCTTTGTAACCTTTTGCTCATCCTTTACTGCTTCTTGAGCCTCCTTTTGTAGAAGGCTTCAACTGCATGGAGGAAGGGTGGGGAAGTGGGGTAGAGAAGGAGGAGCCAGAGCGCTAGTCTGGGTGTGGGAACAACTCTCAGGGCCCAGGACTGGGTGGGGGAGATTTTCTTCCAGCCCCTGCTGACCCGGCCCCAGGCCCAGTCCTGCGGAGCTGCTCACAGTGCAGGGTTTCTCATGCCCTCCTCCCCAACCAACAGACCTCTTTCTGTGGGTGCCATTTTGTGTGTGGTGTTCTGCTCTTCACACAGTCTGGTTTCAGGTTTCCAGGGAAATGCTCATCCTCAGCCTGTGCATGTTGTTTCGGTTGTTCTAAAGGAGGAAATTCTGGGCTTTACTCCTCCGAGATTTTGTCTTTCAACTGAGAGCTAAAAGCTTTGTCTAAATCTGGAGCCTTATCTTTTATTTCCATCCTCTGAGCATTTACTCATCTATATAGCAAATGTTTCTGGGTAAAATATGCCACTTACTTTGTTAGTTTCTGGGGAATGTTTTTCAACATGGAAATTTATGGAATATGCCCTCAGAACACTTTTGTTCTCACGAAGAGAGAGTTGTGGATATACACAAAACATGAAAATACAATAAATTAATTATGGTGATAGAATTATGCACAAAGACGCTGCAGAATAAGAATGTTTAAACCACCCACTGACTGCCTTGCCTGTCTCAGTTGGGGGCCTGGGAGACTACAGCGCGCAGAACAGGACACATATTTGCTGGACATGGTGTGGGTGCTGTGTGGGGAGCCGTGGTCACCAAAGTCCACATGACCCACTTCTTAGGAAGCTCAGAAGCTAGTTGGCTAAAAGGTCAAAATAACATTCAGTCTGGCAGATCAAGAATCAATGGGACTATTCTGAAAAGATTGGCTGACATACTGAGCTCTGACCGGAGGGCTGGACGAAGTGAACAGTTGAGAAGGTGTCATTCGCAGTGAAACTGCGAATGGGAAGAAGGGACAGCAAAATCAGGATGTGCTTGTGATGAAAAGTGTACCTACGCAGATAAGATTGGGCAGTCAAAGAAAATACTGTGAACACTGCAACAGTTTATATTTTATTTCATAGAAATAAGAGAATTACAGAGAAGTTTTTAGGGAAAGAATGAAAGCATCATATTAGTATGTTATTTGGAAAGCTCATGAAGACCTGTTTGCTGGAGTTTGAGATTGGGCAGTGTATTTCTACTGATTGACAAGGAATAGAAAGTACCAAACATCTGTACCGCAGAGTAAGGAACAAAGATATCAGATGGAGGAAATAAAAATAGAAAGATCTTTTAGCAAATCAATGCTGCAGGATAACAGAAGTGTTACAATGCTTCTCAGTTTTCTGATTTAAACAAAAGGATCAATTTTGTGGTACTGTATACCAAAACAAAGCAGGTATCTTATAATGTTTTATTTGGAATAACTATATTGTTTATTGTAGTTGGTAGGATCTACCTAGAAAACCAAGCTCTGAAATGTGACTACAACGAGTCTGGGAAGTAATCAAACATCTATTGTATCCATCCCTATTTTGTGCCTCCAGCGACAGGAGTCCTCATTTATGTTCCCATTATCATTATTTTTTCTGTTCCCTCTGTAGTCTGTAGTCTGTAGTCTGTAGTCTGGCTCATGGCTCATGGAAACTAGTTCATGGTTTTGTTTGTCTGTTGTTTTTATCTTCCTGTTCTACTTAAAATTACATTCTAGCATTGGTATGAGATAATATCTGGCTTCAATTTTACTTAGGCTTTATAGTCAAACTTTATTTAACTAACTCAAGGTCCCTCTCCTGTGTCTAGCTTCAGATTTCTGATTAATAGACCCAGGTGAGCACCCCTGGCTGAATCAGTGGCAGTTTCTGCAGGGCTAGGACTGCTCCTTTCAACTTGTGCATGAAGGAGGGTTTAAGAAGAAAAGTATAGATGAAGAAGTCATGAAGAAGATGTATTGCATATAATATTTCCAAAGAAAATTTAAATGGACACGAATATTGGCAAGAACATAAACTCAACTTTTAGTTTGTTGACTTTGAAAAATGTTTTACATTACCAAAATGAAAAAAGATCCTTGCACAAATGGATATTGCTTCTAAGGTCAGATTCCTTTCTAAAATAAAACTGCCTGCTTATTGGGGAGTAACTTTCATATCAATATGTCCTTGAAGGAGGGTTCAAGGAAGCATAATTTTGGACCTATATGAATTTCCAAAGTCACATTAAGTCATCTCAGGATGGATCTAGCAAGGCTTTCAGATTAACACTGAGACAAGTGAGAACAGGCCTTTGTTCACTTGTATTTAATCTTTACTGGATGTAGGCTCTCTGCAAGACACAGCATCTCTGTCTTAAGGAACACAGGTGGTGTCCTCCAGATGAAATCTAAGTGGAGCATTGTAGTGTCTGCTGCGGGTACATTGCTAAAGTTCAGATTTCAGTACAGTAAGAGGTTGTATGTATATACAAAGATGGTAATGAAACTACAGAATTATGGCTAGAAATAGTGGCGAAAAAAGAAAAGGAGCAGAGCTATGGGAAGCCGCAACATATAGAAACAAAGGAAGCAAGAACAGATAGAAGGAGCCGGGGAAGGAAGTCATCCAGGGGAGCACAAGTCCAGATACCACGTGCTGTGGTCTCAGGGTGTCCTTCTCATGTCATGTGTGGGACACTTGGTCCCTGATGTGACAGTGTTGGAAGGTGGAGTCTGGGGAGATGTTTATGGGTTAATGGATCATAAAAGAGCTTTGAAACTTAAGACACCACCATGAAAGCAGGTGGCAGCCCTCACAGACATTAAACCTGCCAGACCTTGATCTGAGACATGGCGGCTTTCAGAACTATTAGAAGTAAAATTTCTGTTTCCTACAAATTGCCTAATCTCAAGCATTATGTTATGGAAGCACAGGTGGCCTAGATATTGGAGAAAAAAATACACTAAGAAGAGGGCTAAGATAGAACCTCTCTAATTTCCTTGATCTTACTTAGGCATTTCTAGCTGCAGTGGTGCTGGTGTACCCTGTGAACACTCCCAAAGTCCTGTCCTGACCCTTCTCCTTGTCAGTAGCTGACTCCTTTAATAGCTATATTCGAAGATTTTGTCTGAGTCTAATGGCAAACAACTGGGCATGGTGACACACACTTGTAATCTCAGCATCAAGAAGGCTGAGGCAAGAAGGCAAGGAGCTCAGCCTAGGCAACTCAGATTTAGCAAGATTATATCTCAAAATAAATGATAAAAACAATCAAAAATTTTAAAAAATAACCAGTATCAGAAAAAAAATACTTGGTTTCAAGTTTCTGGATTAGCAACTTCATCAATGACGATTTTAAAATAATTTTTAAGAATGAAAGGTAGATGTTATTGAAAAGAGTATAATGTTCATAATGAAATACTACCCTGATATGTTTTGCCTTTGTCATTTCCCTGGTGGCAATATGAGAAATGTCCATAATTTGTAAATTTATTTTCAAATAGTCTTGGTACATTTATATAGTAGGATGTTTTGGTGAAAATTCCAGTTCTCTCATGTCCTCGTGAGTCCCCAGTTCATATCTCTCAAACTCTAACATTCTGAATATTAAAATATAATTAAGCAGGTGAGCAGCAATCGCTGACAATATTGCTGATGCAATTTAATGAAATAATCAATGTGAAAATATTTGTAAGTAAAAATGTAGATAGGGTATTTTACATATTAAAATTTGAAACATATTTCCTAATATTTAGTAGGTGGAAAAAGTAAAAAAATGAATCTGATTCTGGCAAAATGAAAGGGGGATAGGGAAGGAAAAAAAAAAGGAATTGAGACTTTGTGTCCATGTACTGATTTCCTAAATGAATGTAATCATTATGTACTGAAAATATATACACACACAAAAATTTTGAAATATTAAAAGTAACACTTAAATATATTGTAAGTTAGGGAGCCTTTCCATTTATTTAGAAATCTTACTGATGTAAAGGGTTTTCCTAGTGCAGTGTTTCATGGTTACAAGTAACTGGAGATCAGAGAAAACTTTAAGAGAATAGGTTGCTAAGAAAAATCATGAAGAGCTGAAAATCTTGTGTTAGAAATATTTTCAACCCTTATAGATGAATAGGGAAGATTAATCCAGCCAAGGGATTATGGAGTGGCAGAAAAGTACAACGGCTCACCCTATTTCATTACTGGCAGTATAAAGATTTATTTGGGAACAGATTCCAAGTGCAGCAACCTTGCATTAATTCCTTATCTCCTGAAACCAATTCCAGGATGAGGAACCTACCTTATAAGCACCCTTCTCTGAGAGCTCAGTTTGCCACAGGTTGTGCAGACATCCCATAACCACCTGCTATTTCTGTATTGCCATGTGAAATACTGAACTGTGATTGTTACTTCTTGTGTTCAGGAAATACTAAAAAAATGATTTGTCTATAATGGATCATGCATTTATGTTAATGATAGAGAAATGCACAGAAATGCAGACAAATATCTGTGCCTGAAAGAAAGAAGTGCATTTCTCATTCAAATATTTCAGTTGTTTTCTTGGTTTGTTTGTATTTTTTAGTTTATCTTGCACCAAGGATGCAGAGCAGAGTTTGTCTTGTATTTGTGCAATAATATAATAAAAGCAAAACCTGTATCAATTAAAGGACTTAAATAATGAAATAATGGAATGTAGGAAGTAGATTCTGCCTATGAAAAGACTTTACAGAGCTGGGTGCCAGAGTCTACATGACTTTCTTGTGTTCTCGTGAATCACTAGAGGGCAACATATACTATTCCTTTTACAGTCACAGCGCATGGGGGATGAGAATGGAAGCAAAACGGACAAGTCAGAAAGGTAGAAGCTGCAGCTGTACTGCTATAACCCCCATATAATTTAGTTACCTGAACGAAACCGCCGGTAACTTAGTACGGCAACTTTAAATGTCCTTTTTTTCTCTTAAATTAATTTTTTGAAAAAAAATCAAGCACACAGTCCCTCTTCTTTGAAAGTCATGTGGAATATAAGATGGAAATCCACAAAAGCACTCTGCTCTGCCTTTTAATACTTCACATATGTGCTCTGGTTACAGAAGCACAACGTGGTCGTGCTGCTCAAGGGGTTCCCTGCCCTTGTGGCCTGCTCTACAAGTCCATTTTGCTTAAATTGGATACAGCAATGAATATTCAACATACAAAATGAATATAATGAAAATACATGAAAATATATGAATATAAGTGTATATACAAAAATACATAAAAATAACAAGTGAATTTTCTATATCCAAAGGTTTAAAGAATGACATCAAAACATCTTCAGTGGATAAAATGGGAAAGTTTCCAAGAGACAGAGAAACTAAAACAGTCCTATTGGCGTTCATTGTGATATTTTAAAAGAAGTGAACTTTACTTTTTAACTATTAAATTATGTGTGCCTTGATTCTGTTGTTCAAAATAGAGCAACTAGATATCAGAATCAGCACCTTTTCACAGCACTCACCGAGTGCTGGGAAAGATGCTTTCCATATTATCTCAATTTCCACAAGCCTTTATGGTGTGAGAGCTGCCGTTATATACATTTCTACATGAGTGCAGTGAGATTTTAGAGGTTAATTTTGTGGCAAAGCTGAGATGTAAACCTAAGCATTATGTTGATCTATTATTTTCCAAGGATAGAGTGTATCTCTGAAAGATAATAATAATGAACCCAAAAACATCTCTGCCCAAACCTGGGCATGTAAAATTACACATTCCTTTGAGGTTGGCATTTCCTCTGCTACTTTACTAGTGAACAGGTCTGGAGCTGAGTATCTTTCAGTGCCAAGTACCAACTCAGCACAGGCTGGACCTGGGCTTGATATCCAACACAGGAAAAGCCTAAAAATTTAAAATTTTCATGGGAATATTATGCAGATACATGCTATTTTTTAAGTTTGTGGAAGAATCAACACATTTATATGTGTAAAATCAGTTGGATTTATTTTAAAAGTAGTAAAGTGGAATTCCAAGTTCCGGAAGACTGTGTATTAACACATTTCAAAGAAAGACAACATATGCAGGTCAGAGTCTCATGCTTTGGGCAGCAGTGATCTTTCCAAAGGAAGTTGTTAGGCTTCTGTAGTATCATGCACTTACCTCCAGTTGATACTCAACACTTTAAAAGAACTGATGGTATTGGTCCATTTTATACATACATTATAATCACATTCCACAATGAGAATTCTACCCGTAAATGACACATCTTGATTCTCACTTTCTCCCTTTCCCCGGCCCTCCGTACAACCCCACCCGCTATGTACATAAGCTCCATTTGCTTTTTTAAATCATCAGATGTTTTTCTTTCTTTTCTTACTTTCTGATACCTGTTCTGTCCTTTTTCCTTTTGAACATTAGGTTCCTATTTCACATTACCTATGATACATTTTGACATTCATTTAGACCTTCAGTTTTTCATACTAGATAAAAGATATGGTATTTACACATCTGTGACCTATTTATGTCACTTCTGAGTATGTCCTTAAGGTACACCCATGTGAGTATAAAATGACTCAAATTTATATTATCATTCTTTATGACTGAATAGTACTTCATTTTATTAACAAAACAAAACAAAACGTACTTTATTCCAGTCTCCAGTTGATGGGTATTTGGGCTGTTTCCAACTAAGATTTAGCTGTCACAAATTAAGCTTCTATAAACATATATCTCCCTGATTTGAACCTTTTAATTCTTTTGTGTGTATACATAGCAGGGGAATAGCAGGGTCAAATTGGATCTCTAATCCTATTTTTTTTTGAGGAATCTCCACAGTGCTTGCACCAGTCTCCATTCCCAACAACAGTGGAGAAGGGTTCCTTTCCACGTGCAGCCCCACCAGTACTTGTTGTTGGTTGATTTCGTGATAGCAGCCATAGTTTTGTGGAGTGAGTTAGAATCTCAGTGCCATTTTATCTGCATCTCTTGAATTATCAGTATGCTGAACATTTCTTCACATGTTTCTTACTGCCTATGCTTTTTCATGTGAAAAATGTCTGCTCATTTTAAACTCCTAATTTTTGAATTGGGATTTTTAATTGGAGAGGGTGATTTTTTAAAGTTCCTTATGTGCTCTAGATAGTAGTCCTGTGTTTGAAATACTCAATACTCTTTTTTAATTGGTTTTATTGGCACATTTTAAATATGTTATGATCACAACTGACACTGAGAATTTGGACCAGTGCATGACTAACTTAATTCTCTTTTTTTCCCATCCCCCTGTGCCCCAAAACTCTTACCCCTATATACATAAGCTTTGCTCCCCTCTTTAACCATCAAAGTTTTCTTCATTTACCCTTGCTTCCCTATCCCTTTGAAGGCACTTACCAGGCCTCTATAAACAAAATGAGGCATTATTTCAGCCTCCGTTATTGCTCCAGCGAATGGAGCAGTGTCTTCTTTATCTGTCGCTTGGAATTCACCCATTTTATTTCTTCTGTTGAAAGCTAGTTAATTAAGTAGTAAAACTAGTTTGGAGGTACAAGTACAAACATCACACACTCTAAGGTGATGGTATACTGCAAAAGTGGGTCTGATTTTAGCTTTTTATTCCCGAAGTTAGACTTTCTACATATTTAGAATGCACCATATTTTAATCTGCTACCCAAATATTTCAATATGTTAATATTCTTGAATGTACTGGTATTATCAGTGATTTTATCTCTAATATATGCTATATGAAGTTCATTTTTACATTTTGTGGTTGTCAGAGAAGTTTTCTTTTTCATTCAGTTTTAATGTAATAGCCAATAGCACTTGATCTAATGATTTTTACAGTACATCTTCATTAAAAATGATGTCAGAATTGTATCATTTCATTCAGCCTCTTTCTGTATTATCATGCAGGTGGGCTAGTTCAGTACTTTTCTGCACTACAAGTATTCACTTTATGAAAATGTGTGTGTTTTTTCTTTCCAATTTTTTCTCTTCAAAATTGAGTTTTTAAACTATGTTAAACATGTGCACAAATATTTTTTTAAAATCTAATTTCAAGAAGATTGGTAATAAACAAAACAATCTCAATATAGTCAGTAAATATCCCAGAATATCTATGGTGCAGATAAACAAAAATCTGTTTTCATACTCCTTCCCATTGTGAAAATTTACTGTTCCTGATTTTCACAAATTATCAGTTACAATACAGGGTTGCTATGGTCTATATCTAGATACCCCCTTCTGAAGTCTTGTAGGCTTTAGGTGGGAATGCCGAGAGCTGTCTGAGTGGTGGGTGCCGTAACCATCTCTGGCCAGTCCCCTGCTGTTAGGAGCAGAGCAGGTGGGTCGGTGCAGGTGTGACCAAGGGGGTCTGTCTCTCGCTCAGCTCCTCCTTGCTCTTCTTCCTGCGCCCCAGACTCGAATAGTTTTTCCTCTGCCTTTTCCGCTTTGGAAGTGGTGGCTGTGCACTAAGCCATGAGCCAAAGTTGTGAATGTGACACCAGTGTGTCTTAGTGCCGAGAAAGGTGACCAAGATGAGGATTATCAGGCCATGTTTCTCTGCTTAAAAACTCTTTATATATAAAGATGTGTTTTAACATCATAGTAATGGTAGGCACCTGCAAGAAATTATAAATGGATACAATCTTAGGACAAAAAGAAAGGGCTAAATATAAAACTGAAAATGTAAATGAGTTCTAGTTTATATAGTAGATATTGTGAAATGGAAAATATTTATAAGGAAATGGGATGTCGGGGTAAGTAAAGAGTGTAAAACTAATGTGATGATAATAAAAAAGGAAAAGCCTATGTCTATATGGGGTGGGAGACTGTGGGGGTGCAGGGAATGGGAAAAATGTGAATCAAGTCATGTCATATCATATACTGGTACAAATTTTCAATGCTAAAAGTGACTATGATGTGTATGTATAATGTACCAATAAAGATTTGAATAAAAAAATGGAAATATCAACTTTTTATAAGTAATGTTAATCATGAAAGAAAATGTGAGAAAGTTTAAGAAGATAAGAATTATCCATAAAGTAAAACACTTGTCTTTAAAAGAAGAAATTAAACCTAAAAACGTAATTAGAAAAATATAAAAGAAGTAAATGACAGAAAATGCACTAATTATCTTTAAGGTTTTTAATCACATAAAACTGTTTAAACTACAAGTATTATCAAGCTCTGTTGGTCAGAATCCAACAATTTTCACTCTTGTGGAGAGC
>PVIR01038356.1:0-14595 GCA_004026965.1 Petromus typicus
TGTCGGCCCCGCTGTAGATTATTATGTGGTTGACGGCCAGACTGAGCCTCCTGAAACCATCTCCTTAAAAATGTGACCACTCCTTCCTCCACCCCGCTAAGGGCACAGCAGAAGTGACACCCACACCAACCCCAGGACCGCTCTTTATATGCCCCGCAAATCTCTCCCCAACCCTTTCCGAGCTGAGCACTGCTCCCGCCCGTCCCTCTCTTGCCCGGCCTTCCATCCACCGTTGGTCCTCCGCGTTCCCGTGCACCCAGCCCCGGCCTCGCAGGGGCGCTCACGCCAGGCCCCGTGGCTCTCCTGTCTTTATGCCAAAAACCTGGAACGTGGCTCCAAAGTCTTTCAGTGTCGGTTACCTTTGACCTGGCCCCTCTGGCTCAAAGAATCCCCCGGAGAACACACGATCAGGTCGTGCACAACGGTGTCTCCCAAGAGGTTTCTCGCAGCGCTAAAGTGATGGGGAGATGAAATACTGACGCAGAAAAATGCTTCCAATATATTATTAAGAAAGGACAGATTATATAAGAAAAAGTCCTAGCATGTATTCCT
This sequence comes from Petromus typicus, assembly GCA_004026965.1. Taxonomy (NCBI): domain Eukaryota; kingdom Metazoa; phylum Chordata; class Mammalia; order Rodentia; family Petromuridae; genus Petromus; species Petromus typicus. The sequence continues at coordinate 553 of PVIR01038356.1, forward strand.
CAGAAAGTTATACACTGTACCTATGATATAACCTAACCTTTCTATCCTCGTTACTCACCTAAATAAAAGAAAATATAAATCTCCAGAAAGATTTCTGTACTCATGCTTGTGCCAGCTTGATTTATAATAATCCACATGCCCACTAACAGGCGGAGATACAAATGTCAGCGTGGCTGCACATGGAATATTACTCAGCCATGGAAAGAGACAGGATTTGATAAATGCAACAACATGGAGGAATCTCCAAGTCATTAAGATGAGTGACATAAGACAAAGGATTCGCAGATTCATAAATTGGAATGATGATCTCAGGGGCTGGGCTGAGAGTAGAGAGGGAGATGATGGTCCAAGGTTACGAAGTATCAGGCATAAAGCTCAAAGTCTACTCTACAACACAGTGACCTTAACTAATTACAACATGTGATACACTTGCAAGTTGCTAAGAGTAGATTTTTAAGGGTTCTCACCACACGTACACAAAGTGGCTATGTGAGGTCCTGCACAGGTTAATTACCTTGATGCCGACATTCTATAATATATATGTTTCAAAACATCCTACTTTCCATCATAAATGTACATTTTGTCAACCAAAAACAATAACTGAAAAACTTAATGACAGAGCTCGACCTCCCCACAGAGTGCACACTACATTCTTCCCTGCGTGTAAAATTCTAGACAACTCAAGTGAATCTGTAGTGCTGCAGGGGCTCCGGGCAGGCCCCGATGGGGGAGGCAACGATGAACCGTAGCGGTGGGGACACGTGGGCAGTCTGAAGCACCTCCCGGAGGAGCCCAGGCCACACTGCACTGTCACGTCAGGAGGTGTAGGTTCCCATTGCTGCCGTAATAAGTCATCGCGAAACTAGTGGTTTAAAACAATTTGAAATCACTCCTCTCTCTTAAGGTCCTGGCAGTCGAGGGTGGGGGGTCCTGGGGGCCTGGCTTCAGTGTGGATCTGTTCCCCTGCCTTTTCCAATCCCCAGCAGCCCTGCCACTAAGGTCAAAGCCCGGGAGCAGCCCAGTCCACCTCCCTGACTCCACCTTGGTCCTCGAAATCCTCACGTCACTTCAAAACCCTTGGTGTTGACCCAGGGCCCACCCACATACCCCGGGCAGGTCTCTTCATCCTGAGGTCCTTATTAATCCCAGCTGAGAAATCTCCTTTGCATGGAAAGTATTTTCAGCTCTGGTCTTGGGGCACAGATGTGTTTGGGGACCAAGACTCCCCACTTCCTTCCCTTGTGAGGGTTCCGAGTGAGGCCACACCCTGCGTCACTCTTGCCCATGAGGGACTTGTGTATATGAATGAATTGATCAGTGGATGAGACCTGTACTGTGGCCACATGATCTTTTTTTCTATGATCTGTCAGACCTTTGCAATCCTTAAAGATGGAGCAATAATCAGCAAATAAGAGCTCAGGAGCTCAGTGCATGCAGAATCTAGTGCTGATCACAGCAGGGTCCACAAGAGGTCACCCACAGGGAGAAGCCTCCCGCAGGACCCAGGCCAAGAACTCGGCAAGTCCTGCTCAACCAGCGTTGTGCCTGATTCAGTGCTGGCTCTAGAGGGCAGAGTGGGTGGCAAAGCTAGCACAGTTCCCGCTGCCTCCGTCCAGCACTCACGAGGCCAAGGGCAGTGGAGGTGCGTGTGTTTCCCGTGTTCACCTGCGGCCTGTGAGACACCTCGAGCCCAGGCACCCCCACTTCTTGCCAGGCCCCGTGCTGCAGGCAGGAAGCTGGGTCCTTGTTTGTGTCCTGACCACAGTGTGAGTCAGACAGCGCTGGAGATGGGCTCGGACCAGCTCCCACACCAGGCTGCCCAGGGCCATCAGTCAGCTCCGGTCCCCGTGCATGGTGCTTAGTCACCCCAGGGCCAGCCAAGATGCTGTGAGACGTGTGAACTCTTCCGTAGTCTCCTCAGCTCTGCACTTCTTTGAGGCTGGCCCTCTACCCTGCGCTGAGGACAAACACAGGACTGAGGCAGGCGCTGACCTGGGGCCTGGACCTTGGGAGTGCAGTGGAGTCTGCAGGGCCTGCTGGGAGCAGAGAATGTGCTCGGAGGGTGGATTTGAGAGTCTGGGTTCCTACCCTTTATTTATTTACAGTTTGCAATGGCCACATTGTGTATTCAACAAATATGGACTATGGGCCTCGGGATACACCAGGCATGGACTACTGTGGACTCAGAAAGCACCCAGAGGCAGAATCAGCTGCGGAGGCAGCAGAGACAGCAGGGCAGGCTTTGAACTCAAGCTCTCTGGCTGCAGGATTCTGTTGTTTTTAGTGTGATGCAGGGGTGCGAACCCAGGGCTCCACTCATGTGAGACAAACGCTCTCCCATGGGCCACATTCTCAGCCCTCCTGCTGCTCTGATACCCTTAAAATGCCAGGTAGTGCCAGCTTTTGGAATGACAAACAGGCAGAGCAATGAGAAATAGTTCCTTTAAAGGACTTCCTGCCACAGAGACCCGACACTGGACCCTGTGTCTGCAGTTGACCCTGTTGGACACTTTTGAAGATCTACGCAGAGTGGATCTCGTGCCACATGTTCTTGCAATGACAACAATAAGAATTGCAGACTTTGATTGGTAAGCATGGGTACTGCCCAAGATCTGCATTTCCATGAATTCAGATGATTCTGGTGATGGGAAACTCATGGACCCCACTTCCATAAGCAGGATGCATAGTTTTTGCCACAAAAATATGCCTATCTGTGTATGTGCACATGAATACAGAAATACCGCTAGGCTACCGCTAGGGGCAGTTGTGAGCGGGTCACTTTCCTTCTACTGTTCTTTCCCTAAGATTTAATAATTAAAAATGCTTAAAATGCAGTATATTTTAGTGCTCCAGGGAAACAGTCCTGCCTTCTGTCAATGTGGGAAGCCAGCAGGGGGCGCTGTTTACAGAGTTCTCTTCTGTCAATGTGGGATGCCAGCAGGGGGCGCTGTTTGCAGAGTTCTCTTCTGCGAGCCTGGGATCGGATGTTTCGGCACCTGCGCTGTCTCTGCCCCGTTGAGACGTGTATGAAAAATGTCCCCAGCATCTCCTCCTGTGAGAGTGCTGGCCCCTGAGGACCTGGTTCACCTGTGCAGGGAGGACAGATCCAGAGGACTTCAGGCATGACCACCAGAGTGGCTCAGGAGAAGGGCGGTCAGGTGGAGCCCTGCACCTATGCTGAGGAGACCTATCCACACAGACAGACACCAGCAGTCTGCCCGTAAACATTGCTTTAATCGGAAAGTGGTTCTCAGGACAAGTCTCTAAATCTTTGCTTTCCTTTTAAACATCTTTAAGGAGGTAAACACGACTTGGCCCTGTATCAGTCCTCTTCTCATTACTACAACCAGACAGCTAAGAAAATGAGTGCGCAGTCTATTTAGGCTCAGGGCTTGGAGAGTCCAGTCACGACCAGGCAGGTCCTCTGAGCTCCTACAAGGCAGCACGTCATGCAGGAGAGGCTGGGGCAACCACTCAGCTCATGAGCCAGGGAGCAGAGCTGGAGAGGAGGAAGGTCCCACAGCACCGGTGACCGCGGGCCTCCTCCCTCCACCCATGTCCCTGGGGATAAGACTCCAACGTGTGGACCTGTAGCTGTCCTTAGAGCAGAGCCAACATTTTCAGCCCCAAACACTTCTGCAGATGTGGCAGGCCACACGGGTTTCCAGGCAGGAAGGGGGCGAGGATTTAGGACTCGTCTGCTGTCCTCATCCTGATGACTTTCCCTCACTGGCTCTCCACAGCCTGGGCCTCATTCTGAGCTGGATATTCAAGCAGCCGGAGAAAAGTGTACAACCTGCACCTCCAGACCCCGATGCAGTCGGGGCTGCTGTCTCTGCGGTGCCCTCCGGGTTTGGGTGCTGATTTTCCTCTCTGGGTGCCCAGAATCCTGCTCTGATGTATTTATCAGGATAAGGTGGGGACGGTCTCTTTAACCGGCCCGTGTACAAGTTCAGCTTGGTAGAACAGCGTGTCCTGCTCCGGATATGCAATGAGTACTTTGGGGGTGCTTTCTCTGTGCCTGGGCTCGAGGTGGGGTGCTAAGGAGCAGGCCAGTGCTGTCCATCCTCCCAGTGGCTGCTAAGGGGCAAGGAGAACCCAAATGCCCCTAGGCAGGCCCAGCTGGGACGCACACAGACAGAGAACGGTCCCTCTGACATCATCACCATGGCAACACCTGGAGGCAGGAGGGTCCCCCTGAGAGGAGGAGGGAGAAGAGGAGGAGGAGGAGGAGGAGGAGGAGGAGGAGAAGGAAAGCCAGGACAGGAAGTGTGGACAGTGTTTGTCTGATTCACTGTTGACTAAAGGTGAGGATGAGAGGAAGGAGTGAGGAAAGGCCACTAGTTATTTTTGGAGTTATGCTTTGTAATAGAAATAAAGGGTCTGAATATCACCCTGTGCCTTCTGCTCCTCAGGCCGGCACCAAACAGACATCAGGTCCTAGCAGCCGAGTGCGCCGTCGAAGAGGCCGGAGACAAGACAGTGATGGTCTTGTCCTATCGCCAGGGCCGGGGACAGGTGCGGGGCAGACACCCTTCTCTCACCCTGTCCTCCTGCGATGCTTCCAGAGAAAACATCCCAAGTACTGAGTAGAGTTTTTTCCCTGGGGGTTGTAGGGACTTGAATCTGTTCATTAAGCTCAGAAGCTGTATTTTCACTTCATCTGTAATGAAATGCTTGAGATTTCGCACACAGCACTAGGGATGAGTGGGCAGAGGGATGGCTACCCACCAAAAGCAGACAACAGAGGGATGAAAGAAATAAAATATCCTTGAGGAAAGCCTGGAAGTTGTTTTAAAATGCTTTTCCATGTTGGTTTAGGAAAACAAGCTCATCTGCTACATCAGGGAGGGACGGGAGCACATCACCTGCAGATCCCCTTTTTCCGCCTCCTCTGAGCCCCTTGTGCTTTAGTTTTCCTGTCCTGAGTCGCTGTCGAACCTCCAGAACAGGTGGAACACAGGCACGTGGCGGAACCCCCTTTGCTTGTTTCAGTTCCCAAGTGAAATGCTTTCAACCTTTTTTCTAATACTCTATCAGTGAAGAACATTCCTCTCTAGTCCCAGTTGGATAACGTTTTTTATCATGAATTTGTTAAATTTCATTCAGTACTTCTTATGCATTTATTAGGATCATCATATTTTCCTTAACCTATTGATAAGAAATCATAGTTGACATGTTTGATAATGTTTACTCATGGTTTTTGGTTGGTTTGTTTTTTGAGACAGGATCTCGCTTTGTAGTTCCGGCTGGCCTCAACTGACCATTCTCCCACCTCAGCCTCCCAAGTGCTGGGATTAGAGGTGTGTATACTACGCCTGGAGACGCACGTATTTCTGGCTTGAACCTATTTGGCAATGGTGTTTGACTGACCACAGTATTAGGCATTGGATCCAGGGCCTTCTCACTGGGCTATACCTCCAGCCAGGGAGTTGTCCAGGCTGGGATCTACGATGTGGTCCTCCTGCCTCAACTTCCCTGAGTCCCAGTGATATAGGGGGAATAGATGTAACTCCCAAATCTGCTGGACATCCGAAACACAAGTTTGTGTTCTCAAATCCAAGAATGAATTGTAGGAACAACAGAGGTTAAGAGTAGAAAAAATTAATTTATTAAGAGAAAGAATTTATGCCTAAGAGACAAAGGGGGTCAAAAAATGAGTTGTCCACCCACTCCGCTTTTCAAAGCTGTTTTAAGGATCAAAGCTATGAGTTGAGGCAGGTACAGACTGAGGGAAAAACAGTAAGACCTAATGGAACTCACAAAGTGGGCATGAGGTGGGACAAAACCATGTTCAACCAATAAGATGACAAATACAGTCACTTGTGTACTATTGATTAAATGGGCATCAAATGGGAACCTAAGCCACATACAAGGGATTTTCCATTTAGAACATCAGTCACTGCCGTCCATCTCTAGGAGAAGCAGCACCTTTTTTCTACTTTATAGAGCTAACCAGTGAGCGTCCATTGTCCTCCATGTTGGCTCCTTGAGGGCCACCCTGCCTAATTTTCTACAAATAGCTAATTAACTTACCTGCCTACAATACTGAGGTTACAGGTCACCATGTCTGACTTTTAGTACACTATTGTGTGTGTGAATTGATTCACATAAGAAATTAATCCAGGGCCGAGGATTTAGCTCAGTGGTTCTGGCGCCTGTCTTGCAAGCGCAAGGGCCCGGGTTCAATCCCTGGTCACCACCTACAATACTGGGTGTGGAGACTCACGCCCAGCAGCAATCAGCACCACATACCACAGTGCCGGGTGTGGTGGCTCCCACCTGTAATCCCAGCACTTGGGAGGCAGAGGCAGGAGGATTGCTGTGATGTGAGTTTGAGGCTGAGCTCAGGGCCAGCCTGAGCTACAAAGCGAGACCCTGTCTCAAAAAAAAAAAAAAAAGAAATTAATCCAAAAATTTGTGGTTCAATACAGCAAGCATCTTCTGTCTCATGCTTTATCAGGAATGCAGGAATAGCTCAAACAGAATGTCTGGGTCACTGTCTCAACACTGCAGTCCATGTGCTGGTTAGGGCAGACCTTATCACAGAGCTTCATTGGGGAAGTCGTGTCTATCTGAGTGGCACTACGCAGACCTGTGCAAAGACTTCCTCCAACATGGCTATGGCTTCCTCCAGAGCAAGCCACCCAAGCAAGAGCAGGACAGCCCATCTACAAGGAGCCACAATCTTTTTATGACTCAATATCATCAGAAGCAAGTCACTAATTCCACTCCATGGTCAATAATAAGGAGATTTAGCTCCGACCCTTCAATGCAGAAAGTGGATAGAGATACACTGATAGATGGATGGATGATTTTTGTGGTGCTGCTGGAACTCTCAGATATGTTCTACTACTGTAAGATGTCTGTGGGCTTGTAGACATCTTTTTAAAACACATTCATGTTTTGTTCAGCATTTTAACTCTATGCTCATGAATGAGATTGGCTTCTAATTTTACTTTCTTTTGCCAGTTCCTGCCTGGGTTGGGTGTCAAATTTATACTTACCTCAGAAGATGTCTAAGAGGGAATCAGCCCTTTTTCTGCCCTCCAGAGGTATGTGTAGGAGTGACTTGTCTCATTTGGGTTTAGAAGGATTGCCTGTAAAGTCATCTGGGTCTCAGGTTTAATTTGACAAAGATTTCGACATTTGTCTCAATTTCCCAATAATTTTATGACCGTACATTTTCTAAAGTCAGTTTTGGTAAACTGAATTTCCTAGGAAATAGGTCATTTTGTCTGACTTTTCAAACTTATTGCCAATAAAACTATTCATAGCGGTCTTTTATCACAGGATCAGGTTCCATCCTCCATAGATGAAGTAAGTAGAACTTGAATTTGACGCAGGATTTTGGAATGCTGTTGTAATTATCCCGGCAAGAGATAATAAATTAAGATAGTGGGGGTAGCGATTGGGGAAATGAACTGTGCTCTAGAAATGTCCACCAGGCTTTCATGACTAAATATCCAGGGTGAAAAAGAGGCCAAAGTCTAAAGACACCACTCCTTTCCTATCTTCAAGGGGAAGTGAGAGGGGCTGGCTTATGAAGGGACCAAAAGCGTGTCGAATAGTGCAGTCAGTGGTCCGGAGGGGCTGTGGTCCACTGGGCGTCCCGCAGACAGGCACCCGCTGACAGGCACCCGCTGACACTCACAGAGGTGTTTTCACTCAGCCCCACAGAAGCCTGCCAAGTGGGTGTTATCACCCTCGCTTTACAAATGGAGGAACGGACATGGAGAAGGTGAGCTGGGAGAACTTGATCCAGTACCATCAAATCAACAGCAAAAACTCTTGACCAGTTCCGCCCTCGAGGACGCTTGTAGGCTGGTGGCGCAGATCGCCGAGCAGAAATCAGAGTCGTGGGCGCCGGATCTGGGAGGGAGAACATATCAGGCCGAAAGGCACGAACGCAAGAATGAGTTTCTTGGGTTCCAGAGACTGGGAGGGCCAGGTGACTGGGAGAAGGGGGGTCCTCGGATGCAGAGCTGGACTTATCATGGGGGTCCAGCTGGGGGTGAGGGCCTCGGGGTCTCAGCCCTGGGCGTGGCCAAGCTGAAGGGTGGGCTGTGGCCTCCGGCCTCACAGTGGCGTCTGGGTCCTGTGGGGCAACAACGAGCCTGCCCTTCACGCAGTGCTTCGCCTTAGCCGCAGCTTCCTGTAGGAGAAATCAGCTACCGCTCCAGGACAGAGGTTACGTCCTGATCATCTTACCACTGTGGTAAAGACCTTGACATTTTTCTGCATTAACATTATGCCCCATATGCTTTAAGGTCGTCTCTGGGTATTAGTGCTGCTCCTCATAATTTTTATTTTCTGTGCACGATGATATATTTTCATTCTTTTGCTGAGTTCCACACCACGGTGCGATTACTAAATTCTGCAACAAGGTGCCCCGGAAAAGTATCTCCTGTTCTACTATCTTTACCTCAGGAGCATGGGGACCTTTGAGGATGATGAACTCTGCCCTTTAGCATCACGATGCTAGGTTCCTCTCTCCTCTTCCCCGCAGGAACTGTGATTTCGGGGTCTCCTTCCTGCTCCCTGCTTTCTGGACTGAATTGCCGGCACTGCTGCCCTGGCACTTACTGTCCTCTGGTGGTGGATAAGGGTTTTGCTCTTTGCTGTGTATTGTCTAACAAATTCCTGGCTCGTGCGGAAGACCGAGTATCGCCAGAGTAAAGACTGCGCGTGGATGTCCCACTCATATTTGGGCACCAGGCTTAGCGACAGGGAGAGGAATTAAAGAAGAGCGAGAGAGAGAGAGGGAGTGGGAGGAGGTAGGCGGGCAGGGAGGGGGAAGAAGGAGCCACAGCCCTCTAGACTCTGAGGTGATTTGATTTCTGATACTCAGAATTAAAAGGCCCCAAACACACAGGTACCTCCTCTCTATTTGCTGAGGACCCAAACTAGGACTTTAGGGTGTCCTTTCTCCACAAGGAGTAAGCAAAATAAGTTTCTCATTTTTCTTTTTGATTTGGTTTTGTTTGTTTGTTTGTTTGTTGTTTTTGTTTTGAATCAGGGTCTTGCTTTGTAGTTCAGGCTGGCCCTGAGCTCAGCCTTGAACTCACAGCAGTTCTCTTGCCTGTGGAGTGCTGGGGTTACAGGTGTGAGCCTCCACGCCCAGCATTCTGGTATGTGGTACTGTTTGCTGGTGGGTTTGAGTCACCACCGCCAGCATTGTTGTATGTGGTTACCAGGGATCAATCTGGGCCCTTGCACTTGCAAGGCAGGCGCTGGAATCACTGAGCTAAAACCCCAGCCCGTTTCCCATTTCTAACTGCTGAAATTAGAATGGCAGTAACTGTAGTTGTTAAAATTCAGATCTTAAAATGAAAATTTTTCTAAATGCACATTGCAATCTACTTTTCATTTATTTCATTACTATTTTTCTGTAAGTCTGACACAAACTTTTATGTACTAGCTTTTAAGTAATATGTCTAATGTGGGAAGCAAAGATATGTCCTCAAAATCTGGTTTCACCCAAGCACTCTGGCTTCAGGATGTATTATAGTTATTGCTATTTATTGCTTTCTCTTAAATATATTTTTTTGAGACAAGGTCTTGCTTTATAGTTCAGGCTGGCCCTGAACCCACTATATAGTCCAGAGTGACCTCAAATTCACAGCAGTCCTCCTGCCTCTGTCTCCTGAGTGCTGGGATTATAGGCATGAGCCATCACACCCAGCATCGTGGTATGTGGTTATTGGGGATCAAATTTGAGACCTTGCCCTTGGCAGGCAGATGCTGGAACCACTGAGCTAAATTCCCGGCCCTTTCTCTTAAATATTTGTGTATCGGGCAGTAATTGAATATTATCTAAACACTAAAAAGGGATGTAAAGAATAACTTGATGGTCTGATATATATAGCTCAGTGTTAGATTAATTGCCTGACAAGCACAAGTTCACGTTAGATCCCCAGGACTGAAAAAAAAAATACTACTAACAATTGCATATCCACCACAAGTTTAGAAAGCAAGTGTTGTCAGGGCCAGAGATTTAGCTCAGGGGTTCAGGTGTCTGCGAGGCAAGCACAGGTCCTGAGTTTGTTCTCCGGTAACCACATACCACAGTGTTAGGCGTGGTGGCTCACACCTATAATCCTAGCACTCAGGAGGTAAAGGCAGGAGTATTGCTGTGAGTTTGAGGCTTGCCTGGGCTACATAGTGAGCTCAGGGCTAGCCTGAACTACAAAAGCAAGACCCTGTCTCAAAAAAATAAAATTAAAAAAAACCCTTTCTTGTGTGGGTGCCCTTGCAATGAGGAAAGTAAAACAGAAGCATTACATGAGAAGCTGAGAAGTTATAGAAAATATTAAAATATAAAAAAAGAATCACTAGCTCCTTAAAACATATCTTTCCCTGCTCCTGTGAAAAAACCTGCTCTACTTGCACCCAAACCATGAGTGCACACCTGACCTGTCTACTAGGACAGAGGCCCCAGAACAGAAACCAGGGACTCTAGCCTGTCATTCTAACCCTGGGCACAGCTTTAAAGATAAAAGAGAGAATACTTGTGAGTTCACTCTAGGGTCCTTTTAGGACTTTCCTTCCCATCACCCCTGTGAAATGTGCACTTGCATGTGGGAACTCTTCATGCCCGAGCGGGGAGCTGTAGAGTAGTTGCAACACTGTGAACCTGGCCCCCATATCAGCCTAGCACAGTAAACACCCTGAGCCCAATGACAGCGTTAACATGAGTAATGACCCAGTGCTGATGCCATGAACCCAATACCAGCATTAATTTCGGTACCAACACCGATCTAACATCACCATGAACAAGGGCAAGAGGAGGGCTGTCCAGGGACCATGCTCACTATCTATGATGCCAGCCAGTGTCGGTGCTCCGGAGCTCCCACAGTGCTCTGGCCATGGTGTTTTCGCGCCTGAGCCCTGTGAGGGAGACACACCTGATTGAGATTTAGACTTTGTGTATGAAACTGCAGTGACTGCTGACAAGGAAGCAAAGGTTTATCTTCTGGGCAGTGAGATATCACAGGAGGCAGAACACACCCAGTGCACAGTCTGGGAAGATCGGTGCCCCAGGCAACAGGAAGCAGAGGCCTGGAGGGAGTCATGGCTGGACCAGCCTCATCCGAGCAGGGACAGTACTCAAGTCCGTCCTGCAGGGACACAGTAGTGTGCCAGTGACTGCTATGAGTTAGTTGAGAATGTTGCCAGGGAGATATTATTAAGAGCTAGAAGCTAAACCTCTGAACTGTCTGCATGGATTATGTGGAGCCTGATGAATCTCTGGCTAATTCGCACTCTGTGCTGGCATTACAGAGCCCACACAGAATGTTACAGGATAAAACAATGTCATTGGAAAAGGAAATCTGTGTAAAGCCTTAACCAAACATATCCAATACACCCCTGGCTCAAAAGTAATCCAAATATAAATCCCTTGGACTCTCAGGTCACTATTTCCTTTTTTATGCCAACTGTCAGCAATGTGTTTATTCCTGGCAATTTCCCAAAACAATCAAAACATTATTGTGGGAAAAGCACCTCTTCGGGGCAAAACTCTTCACGGTGAAATGTGAGACTTCCGTCTCTGTTCGAAAGGTGCTATTTGGAGGGTTAGATGCACTTGTGAGTTGCCCAGAGTGTGCCAGGCAGAAATGAGCTGTGATGGGCCAGCCACATCAGGAAAGTGGGCACAGAGTGTGCAGACTGGGTGGCGGCTGAGGGGGATCTGGTCCTGCTGAGCGCAGTCAGCCACAGGGGATAGTCACCCACCTCCCCAAGGATTAAGGGAGAGTAAGATCTTGTCAAGCTGGCAAAGGCAACTCCTCAGTCTGTTTGAGCTGCTCTTAAAACTCACCATGAACTGAGTGACCTCAAACAGCAGAGATACAGGGGCTGGAGGCCCGACACTGGGCACAGACGCCAGGCCAGACAGGAGCTCACTTTCTGGTTCATGAGTGACCCCTCCAGCTGTGTCCTCAGCCAGGAAAAGGCTAGGCTCTGGCCTAGTCAGCCCCAACAAGCATATCAATACCCCTCCAGAAGGCTCCCCACTCTTGACTTAAGCACCCTCTACAGGGCCCATCTTCCGCTGCTGTCACCTGGGGGATGATAGTTCTGCCCCGTCTGTCCTCACCCCAGCACTCAAGTTCCTAGAACGGCCATTCCTGGCTGCCCACGCCTGGGGAACATGCCTGGGTTGCTGAGAATGTCACACTCACCCCGCCTGCTGGGCCACAGCTCCCAACCATGGGTCATTAGCCATCATTATGACCTGTTCTCAGCCTCTCTTGCCTTAGAGACTCCTTGGTCTCTCATGGCCTGACCCTGTCTAGGAAAACCCACCTTGATAAATCAGACTCAGAGTCTCCTCTGGGGTTACCCTGGAGATCTTACTCAGAACACCTCAGCTTCAGGCAAGGGTCTCCACAGTTTGTCTAACAGGGATTAGGTGGCAACCTATGGGTTCCGGTAGGGACACTAACATTCAGACCTTAGCAGATGTTTCAAGCAGAAGAAGACGTCCGTCGTGAAGCCCAGAGTCTGAAACAACAGGGTGTGTGCCTAGGCCTACCGCAGCCCAAGGGCTGAGGAGCTGGCTGCAGCTCGGGCAGTGACCCCGCCCTGCCCTAGACCAACAGCAAGGTCACACTGGGACCTCCGAGAACTATCTCTGCATGAACTGATTCCAGGGTGCCAAAGAGGGAGAGGGCTCTGAACTGTTCCTACCAGCAAGAGCCAGATCGCAGGAGAAGGAGGTTCTATGGATAAAACAACAACTTCAGCTTTGAAATCTAACAGAGACAAAGAATGTGAGGCTCGAGTGAGGCTGAATCAGACGTTAATGAGAGTCAGGAGGGCCCGGCCAGAGGAAGAGAAAGGACAGCAGAGCCCAGGCAAGAGGCGACAAACGCAGAGACTGGGGTGTTTGAGCTGAGAGAGCAGGGACGGGGTCCCATGTGTAAAAGCCTAGAGAGGCTTCTTCTGCCAGGCAGCCAGAGGGTCTGCACCCTGCCAGGACCAGGGACTCGGATCCAGACCCAGGACGCCTCTGATGTGCCCAGCTGGAGAGAGGGCCAAGAGCTTCCCACGTTTAGCAGAGAAACACAGTACATGCAGTGCGGCTCTGATTCCAGACCAAGCTTGTCCTGGATACTGCCCAACGCACATTCAGTGGTGAGAAATGAGCCCTGGTGTGTGTGAAGGCCTGGGCAGCATCTCACCATACTGAGGGAGACTTCTGTGGCCCTCGGTTCCCACCCCATCTCCTTTTGTTGGGAAGGTTGGAGGACACGCGCTGTCCCCATTCTGCCCCCTCCCTGGGCTCATGAGTCCAGTGCAGGCTGACTCTCACAGTCAGCACCTGTGAGAGGCCCTGGAGGGAACACTTTGCGTCTGAACCCATCATGAATTTTGTGGTTATACTCTGGCCCATGGGCCCTCTGATGGTCAGGTCTCTACTTCTGTCTGCTGGAGTCCAGAAACCACTGCTCTGTGCCTGCCCCTGTCTGGCTGCTGTGGTACACAGCAGCGCCCAGCAGGTCCTCGGGGACATCATTAGATGAAGAGCCCCTGAGGGATCTGCAGACCCCACCGTGGCTCCCACCTGATAAACTTCACCAGCCCCTTGACTGGTGGCACCCAGGCGGGCAGTATGGCCTGCGCCTTTGGACCTGGGGTCCTGCTAAGGCTCCAGGTGGGGCCCAGGTGCCTTATGAGGTGCTAGGCCAAGGGCAGGATTGTATTTTAGTCAACACCTCAACGGGTTTCTCAGAAACAGCCTCTCGTGAACTGGAAACAGATTGTGTAAAAGGTTGATGGTCTAATTAATATGAAATACAGCTCTGAATCAGTACTCATATAAAACCACATTCTTTTTTTTTTTTTTTTTTTTTGAAACTAGTAAGTCAATCATTGAGGGCAAAACAACCTCCCAGTCTAAGTTTTTAACATACTTTGGTACCAACAAAGTACCACTGTTGACAAAGAATGGTACATTATTTCATTATTAGTTTTTATGATTGATGTTGTAATAGTAATATGGAGTTCTGCAAAACAAGCTATCTTAGCTTCTTGGTC
>PVIR01038357.1:0-14601 GCA_004026965.1 Petromus typicus
AAAAAAAAAAAAAAAAATCCCTCCCATCAAAACAACAAAAAATTCCTCTCCAAATTCTTTTTAATAGACGTTTTGGGTCTAAACAAATCTCATTGTTGGATTTGGTTTTCATCTACTTTATGCTTTGATATTTTTAAGGGTCCAGGCTAGTTTTGTTTTGGATAATGTCCCATATTTTGGCTTCGTATGGTTAAATTCCGATTAACTATTGCTTTTTTTTTTCGGGGGGGTGTTAACACTGCTTTCTCTCCATTGCCTCATACTGGGAAGGAGCAGACAGTTTGACCTATTATCAGTGACGCAAAAGTCGATCTTCACTTGGTTAAGGTACTGTCTGACAAACCTCTCCCTTGTAAAGCAAGTTGGTACCAGCTGTAAATCATAAATATTCTGAGGGAAGATATTCGGCACTAAATGTGCAGGTACCCTAGCATCCTAGAACCAGTTTCAGTTTTCTCAAATGACAGCGACTCTCATAGTCCCTAACCGGTGCTTGTTGGGAGGATCTGTGCTTGGCAGACAAAATACTCCACAAATGTTACATATTACCGGATGAAGGCAAGCATGAAAAAAATAAAGGCAGGGCGACGAGTGCATTTCGGCTCTCTGGACCTCACAACGGCACCCAGATGGCGAGGGTGAGAACCGTCCGCGGGTCCCAAGTGGCCACGACATCAGCCGCGGAAGCCCCGCACCAGCGCTGGAACCCTCGCTCGGCCGCGCAAGGCCCCCTGGGACCAGTAGTGCTGGGCGTGGCCGCGGGACTACATATCCCAGCGGCCCCCGCGCCCCAGCTTCAGCGGTGTCTCCTCAGCCTCTCACAGCGACGGCCGCGGTTGCGGCCGAGTTGGTGGTGCCGGCGGCTGCTGGCTGAACGGCGAGTTTCCGATTTAAAGCTGAGCTGTGAGGAAAATGGCGGCGGGCGGTGAGTGAAGATAAAGGAGGTGGTGGTGACTGCAGCGTCGCAGGCGAGAAGGTGGAGTGCGAGGGGGAGGAAGAGGGTGAGGCGCCGGATCTGCCGCGAGCCGGCTGCTTTGGATCTGGAGAGGCGCTGCAGGGCGCGCCGGGTGGGGGACGCGCTAAGGTAGTTTCAGGGTCTCCGGGCCAAGCCTCTTCCCCTGTCTTTAGGCAGTCCGTGGCCGGGGGCAGGGAACCTAGGTTAGGTGGCAGCGGGCTCCGGCGTCCAGGGAAAGAGTCCCCGGCGGAGGGTCACCCGAGGAGTTTTGGGGACTGCAGGGGCGCGCTTTGCCCTCGGGTCCTTAAAGTTTTGTCTCCCGCCTGCTTTTCCCAGCCTCGGGGGCTGATCTTGGCCCCTCCACATCTCCTCGGAAGGACGGGGCAGAGTCGGCAGACCCCCGCTCTGCGCCCGCACGCCGACTCCGGCTGGATGCTGCTGGGTTTTCTTTTGCACCTGGGCATTTAAATAAGACTCTTTAACTCGAATGATCTGTGCAATTTCCATTTTGGGTTCGAGTACGTTCTCAGCGGTAGTTTTCTGAGTCAAAAGGCATCTTTACTACCTCTGATAGGCGGACTGGGCAGTGGCAGGAAGTTACAGAGAATTGAATTTGGTGTTTAGCCGTGTTGATTTTTTTTTTTAATGTTTATTATTTTTGTCTTTTTCATCGCCAGCCTTATTTTGGTCCAATTTGTGAGTGTTTAAATGACTTGCACATGCCTTGAGAAAAACAAGTCTTGAGTCGTCGGAAGCTTGATTGCCTCCTAGGTAGTTGAGGGCATCAGGAGTGGAGAATTGAACCAAAATAGCTGTTGTGAGAGGCACGAAGCATCTCGAAATCTCAATAGCACGAGAGGTTCAGGATTCACACATGGAATGACACGAAAGGTAGGAGATTCTCTCGGAGTTAAAACTTTTTCCTCCCAAATGCAAAGACTTCCTTTTTGCAATACTTGAGCAAGTGCTTCAAAGCTAACCTGGTTTTGTTATTAAAGCTTGTACCGTAAAGAAACAGGAAGGAAAGTACCAGCTGTCTTGCTGCAGTGGTTTTAGCTGGAGTTGAATGAGATGAGTGAGAGTGGTTGTGTTGAGTAAGGTTGCTGCATCTCCTTTATTTAAATGGTCGCTCTGAGATACAACTGATCTGGCTACAAAAAGCTTCAACATTGCAGCAGGTTGTTTAAAAGAGGACTGGTGAAGAGGTTGCAGGAAATCATAGATATTCAGAGAATGCTCCGTGAGCTGAAATGTTAATGGGAGTCTATAAATTTGTGAACTGTTCTTTAAAAAATTTTAAAGTGCTAAGCCAGGTGTGGTGGCGCGCTGTGGTAGGCCAAGCATTTGGGAGGCTGAGACAGGAGCATAGCCGAGAGCTTAAGGCTAGCCTGGGCCGGAGAGTTCAAACTCTGCCTGCATTACCTAGTGAGAACCAATCTCAAAAAAGATCTTTTTAAATAAAAAAAAATTACTGTTTGCTTATTTAAAATAGGTTCTGTGTATGATATCCAATAGAAAATGTAGAAAAACATTGAAAAGTGATTCGCTTCCTTTCACACCCTCCAATTCCTCTTGGAAGCAATGACTAGTACCATTTTCTAGAATATATTTCGTTTTTTGGACTGAAGATTTTTCGTTTGAAACACACTTCTGTAGGATACCCAATGTAGGAAAATGAAATGAACAGAAAAAATAAATTTGGAAATAGTTTTCTTTATGTAGTCTTAAAAAACGTGTTCGTAACATATTAGGTTTTTGTGAATTTACTAATTATGTTCATTTACATATTAAAGCCTTTAAAGAAATAATAATTTGTGGTTCTCTAGGATAAAGAACACTGCCAGGGCTCATTGTGTGTAAGATGAAGCCTCCCTCCATTTGTAACATGTAAAGAGATATTGAGCACTATAGCTCTCATCATCTTAGGTTGCTTCAGGTTCTGCATTTAAATGAGTAGTAATCTAAATTGTGATCCTAAATTATGGAACCTATATATGTATAAAACATTGATAGGGTGACTTAATTGTCCCATCAGAGTTAGAAAACAAAGTTATGGAATTTTTATTTTTATTTATTTATTTAAGAAATGGCACGCTGTTTAGGCTGAGCTTTACTTTACCGTGTAGCCCAGGCTGGCTTAGAACTTGTGTAGAGATCCTTCTGCCTCTGCCTCTCAAGTGCTGTTCTGCCACCTAAGTGCTGGAATCATAGGCGGGGGCATCAGAAATACATTTTGAGATAGGGATTGTGGAGTAAGTGCAAGTTTCTCATTGTTTCTACATCACTTATAAGAAATGCTTCTACCAGAAAATGTCCCTTAACTACAGGAGCTTTGAAAATATAAACTTAAGTGTAATCAAAAGATTTCTAGTTTTAATTTTTTTTTTAGGTAGATGGGAGATGATACTTTGTGCATGTTAGGCAAGCACTGTACTACTAAGCTATATATATCCTTAGTCTTTTAGTTTTTGAGAGAGTCTTGCTTGAGCTGCTACAGCTGACCTTAAGTTTGTGATCCACCTGCCTCCACCTCCAGGTAGCTCAGATCCCCTGCACCTGGCAAAATTGCTTTAAAAATTTACTAACAGTTTATTAAAGCAATGGTATCAAAACTAGATTATCCGAAATTATGTTAAACTTAGTATGTATTTATAGGAATAAGTATATTGTAATGTATTTAAGTGTATATAATGTACATTTAAAGTATATGTTTTAATATATCTCCATCTTAGGTACTGGGGATTGAACCCAGGGACTTAGATGCCAAGCAAGTGCTACACCATTGAATTATATCCACAACATTAATATATGTGTGTGTGTGTGTGTGTGTATGTGTGTATGTATATATGTATATATATAATATATATATATATATTTATATTCACTACTGGGGATTGAGCCCAGGGACTTTGCACTCAGCTACATCCTCAGACTTTTTTATTTTTTGAGATAAGATTTTTCTGAATTGCCCAGGAGAAACTAAAACTTCTGATCTTCCTGCCTCATCCTCCTTCACTGGTGGGATTACAGGTGTATGCCTTCATGCTGGGCTAATTTTGCTATCTTTTTTTTTTTTTCAGTAGTGTACTTGGGCCTTGTTCTTCCAAGGTAGGTGTGGTACCACTTGAGCTAAACCCCCAGCCCTAATTTTGCTATTTTTTGATAGAGGTTATACTGACTATTTCTACTTGTATGAAAACTGTGTCTGTAAAGCACCCGCACACTCTTACGCCAATAAGAATGCATGGGTAAGGAGTGAATGTGCTGTTGAACTTTGGACTCTTTTTCTGGAACAGTGAAAGGCAGTGAATTTAAGGCAAGTGCTGTAGCAAGCACACAGAGCCTTCTGCTGGTATGGGACCCAACTCGCCCTGGCAACCAAGCATAGAATAACAGTTGTTTTTTCTAAAACAAAACCTCAATATTTAGGTTTAATTGCAGCGTTGGCACTTTGTAATAAATTAGTGGGTTCTGGGTTGTAGTTTGGGCACTTGATCTATCAAAGGTTTGCTATCACTGGTCTAGGAGGTAGCTCTTGAAATGGTTGCTTTCTAATGCCTGCTGGATTGGCTTTTTGAAATATATGTGGTGTGTCTCTGTGATTCCAGTACTCTAGGAAACTAAGGCTGAAGGTTTAAGTTTAGCAGTTTAGTAAGACTGGAGGGAGATTTGGAGGAAGAAGAGAGAGGGGGTAAGAAAAAATAATTAAGATGTCTCCATGATGAAGGTAATCATTACTGCAGACATATGCTAATAACAATACAAATTTAGGGGCCGGGGATTTAGCTCAGTGGTTCCGGCGCCTGTCTCGCAAGTTCAAGGGCCCGAGTTCAATCTCCAGTAACCTTATACCACACTGGGCGTGGAGACTCACGCCCAGCAGCAATCAGTACCACATACCACAGTGCTGGGCGTGGTGGCTCATGCCTGTAATCCCAGCACTCGGGAGGCAGAGGCAGGAGGATTGCTGTGATGTGAGTTTGAGGCTGAGCTCAGGGCCAGCCTGAACTACAAAGTAAGACCCTGTCTCAAAAAAACCAAAAAACTCCCCAAAAAACAAAACAAAACAAAAAACCAATACAAATTTAAATAAAAGAGAACTGGAGCATATGGAAATGCTTTGTTATTTTCGCGGAACCAAGGATCGAACTCTGGATGTTGCACTTTCCAGGCAAGCGGTGGCACCACTGAACTACATTTCCAGACTACCAAAATGCTTTCTTTTTGAAAGATTTTCAAATTACATTTTTTTTTACTTGAGACTGAACTCGGGACCTTGTGCTTACAAGGAAGGTGCCAGAACCACTGAGCTAAATCCTCAGCCTTCAAATGACTAATCATATTAAAATTTTGCTAATTAGCTAGCTTGGTGGCACATATTTCTAATCTCAGCAGTTGGGACCCTGAGGCAGGAGGACTATGTTGCCCAGGGGTACATAATGAGTTAAAGGTACTTTGTCTCCAGGAAGGGGGAAAAAAAAAAAAAAAAAAAAAAAAAGACTGGGGATGTAGTTAGATGGGTTCATTTAGTCCCTAGCCCTGAAAAAAATCTTTCAGTTTGGACAACAAGGTAAGAAGAAAAAAGGCTATTTACTTTTGTTCTACTCCTCATTGTCAAGATGAGTGATTTTGGGCTGCTTTGTACTTGTTTTGAGACTGGGTCTCATGTGGTTCAGGCTAGCCTTGAACTCCACCTTGTAGTTTAGGCTGGCTTCCAATTTGCAGAGATCTTCCTGCCTCAGCCTCCCGAGTGCTGGAATTATAGGAATGTGCTGCCACATTCAGCTTTACATTTATTTAGACCAAGTAATTTTCATACTTTGCACTAGGGGATGGAGAGTACTTTAAAAATGATTTTAAAGTGGCTGGGGATTTAGCTCAGTGGTTCCAGCGCCTGTCTTGCAAGTGCAAGGGCCCAGGTTCGATCCCCTGGTAACCACATACAATACTGGGTGTGGAGACTCACCCAGCAGCAATCAGCACCACATACCTCATTGCTGGATGTCGTGGCTCACGCCTGTAACCCCAGCAACTAGGGAAGCAGAGGCAGGAGGATTGCTGTGATGTGAGTTTGAGGTTGAGCTCAGGGCCAGTCTGAACTACAAAGTGAGACCCTGTCTCAAACTTTAAAATAAAATTCTTTTAATCTAAATCTCTTTATTTATTGAGACAAAGTCTCACTTGGTAGCCCAGGGTGGTCCTGAACTCAGCAGTCCTCCTTCATCTGCCTCCCCAGTGCTGGGATTATAAGCCTGAGCTACCAAGGCCCAGCACTGTGGTATGTGGTAGTGATTGTTGGTGGGTGTAAGTCATCCACCATGCCTGGCATTGTTGTATGTGGTGACCAGGGATCAAACCAGGACCTTGCACTTCCAAGACAGGTGCCAGAACCACTGAGCTAAATCCCTAGTTCCCTACTTTTTAGTTTTTTTGAGATAGAGTTTTGCTTTGCAGTTTAGGCTGGCCCTGTACTCACTGTGTAGCCTATGCTAGCCTTGAACTCACAGTAATCCTCCTGCCTCTGCCTTGTGAGTGTTAGGATTATAGTTGTGAGCCACCATGCTGGCTTTAAAAAACTTTTAATTTGTTGCTAGTTGAGAATAAGTGCATCCCAGTAAGTGGGATCACCTGCATTGTAGACCAACTAATTTTATTCAGTTGTTTAGTGTTTTCTGGGAGTAGAAAAATGAGTTGTCGGTAAGGATTGAATAAATATTGTAGCTTTTCTTACATTAAGCCAACCTGTACTAGACTGGTTTGAATTTACTGTACTCCATAGTATAAAAAAGTTTTTTGCACTATTGAAAATTAACTTTGGAAATACTGTTTTAATGTTTTCTTGTTTCTCATAGGCTTATTGAAAAAAGTTTCTTCAGTTTCTCCAGTAGTTTTGAAATCGAGTGTTGCAGTGATATGTTGGGATTTTCTCCCACTTTGAGTGCTTTCGGGGAGTGGGAAGAGGATTGACTACAAATGAGCATTTAACAGTGTGGGGACTGGTTCTCCAGTGAAGTTTATCTGTCAGTTTATAATGTTTGCTAGGTGAGTATATTTGGTTCATTGTTTTTCTGAGAGGGTTTCTAGGAGATGATTTTGGTCTAAAGGTACAATTTAGCCACAGCCTACCCATATTTTTTATTACCCCATAATAAATGATAGAATTGGTTTGAATTTAGTATATGTGCTGCCGAAGCGAGCACATGAATTGGTTCGAATTTAATTGCTTTTCCCTTTCTTACCTTCTGGTAGGAAGTTAAGTGAACAGGAAAAGTGCCAGAAGATACAGTAGGAATGGCAAAAAGACCTGCAGTGTTTCAAAGGCTAGGTTAACCACAAACTAGATAATCTTCTGAGACAGCATCACACCAGTTCCCAATTTTGTCCCCATTAATTTAGTTTGGTGAATATTGTGAGTCTAGCTCAATTTGTAATGGGGTAGGAATAAAGGTTTATCTGTGTAGTAAACTATGGCAGGGAGGTGAGGAAAGGAGTCTGATATGACTGAACAGGTTTTTTTTTTTTTTTTTTTTTTTTTTTTAATACAGGGTCTCGCTTTGTAGTTCAGTTCAGGCTGGCCCTGAACTTGGTATGTAGTCTAGGCTAGCCCTAAACTCTTGGTAGTCGTCCTGCCTCTGCCTCCCTAGTGCTGGGATTACAGGTGTGAGCCACCACGCCCTGCATTGTGGTATGTGGTGCTAGGGATGGAACTCAGGACCTTGTGTTTGCCAGGCAGATACTAGAACCACTGAGCTAAATCCCTGGTCCCAAATAGGGTTTTTTTTTTTAGGTTTTTTGAGACAGGGTCTCACTTTGTAGTTAAGGCTGGCCCTGAGCTCAGCCTCCAACTCACATCACAGCAATCCTCCTGCCTCTGCCTCCTGAGTGCTGGGATTACAGGCGTGAGCCACCACGCCCGGCACTGTGGTGTGTGGTACTGGTTGCTGCTGGGCGTGAGTCTCCATGGCCAGTATGGTTTGTGGTTACCGGGGATTGAACCCAGGTCCTTGTGCTTGCAAGACAGGCACCAGGACCACTGAGCTAACTCCCTGGTCCCCCCAAATAGGTTTTAACTGCTGAAAATTTCTAGACCAAAATTCTAGACCTTCTTTGTGTGCATCTATCATTCCTGTACTCTGGTAGTTTGAGGCAGGAATATGGCTAACTCTATCTCCAACCTGGGCAATTGAGCAAAACCGTACTTCAAAATAAAGGATTGGCAGTGCAAAGTACTGGTTCCTTCCCCAGTACTGAAGGAAAACACAGTAAAAACCAAAAATCCCAGACAGAAAACTAAGAGAAATGTACCTAGTGTTTCTACCATTCATTTATTCATTTATTTATTTATTTACTGTGGCGCCCAGGCTAGACTCAGACTCAGATAATCCTGCCTCTGTCTCCCGAGTGCTGGGATTACAAGTGTGAGCTACCATGCCAGGCATCGTGATATGTGGTACCAGGATTAAACTCAGGAACTTGTGTTTGCCACAGACTGTGGAACCACTGAGCTAAATCCCCGGCCCTGATCAGCTGTTTTTTTTTTTTTTTTTTTTTTTTAATTGTTCTAGGAAAGAATGCAGCATTTTTTACTCTTTCCATGAACGCACCTCATTGAAATGCTTGATTTCCTTGGTTAAAGGCTGTGAGTTCGCTAGCTTTACATTTTGGAAACTAGACTGACTAGATTTTTACCAAACTTGCCTCCTGATCATGCACTCAGTGATTAAAAATGGGAATATTGTCCTGGGTATCACATACTAGTAATGGATAATCTGCTTCCTGGGGTTTTGCTTTTGGTAACTATTGCAGCTGGGTTGGAGTGGTAGCTGGATAGATGGGAAAGATTGCCAAAGCTATCGCATAATCCTCAATTAGGGTAAGCCTTATGGTTAATTGAATGTTGAACATACAGGTTAAATCCCATTATTATCAAACTCCAGGAGGCTAGCTAAATTATTCTGTTGTGTTGGGATTAGGCTTTACTAAACATTACTTTAAATAATTTTTGTTTTTGTTAGAGGTATTACATATTTTGGAAAATTTATCCTAACAAGTTGTTACTCATGAACCTTCCATTTTTAATCCTTTTTCCCCTAAAAAGGAACGAATATTAAACTGAGTAAATAATTTATCCCCTCTCATCTTAAGTAGCTTCGTTGGTTTATCTCAGCGTAATAAGTTATTAGTGAGCAGACCCTTTCAAAAT
The DNA here is from genome assembly GCA_004026965.1 of Petromus typicus. Lineage (NCBI taxonomy): Eukaryota > Metazoa > Chordata > Mammalia > Rodentia > Petromuridae > Petromus > Petromus typicus. The sequence goes on from PVIR01038357.1 coordinate 9,159, forward strand.
GTCAGAAGTGGGAAATTTTCCAGGTTCTCATAATCGCTGCTGGTAATTTCATTGTTTTTTTAAAAAAGTGACTAATACGGTCTTTAAGATCATTTCTGTATAAATATGGAATTTTTCAGAAGCAGGTTTAATTTATTCAGATGAGAAAGACTTTTTAAAAAAAGAAATGTTCTTATGCTTGACCAGAAATACACTTTTCTTTGTGCCTGAACTTTTTATTGGTGTTTGCCTAACTTGAGGCATTTACATCCTACCTTCCTATCTAATGCTGGCTTTTTTCTAGTTTGCTTACAGAATTTTGATTGGCTCCAGCAAGACATTTTTGAAGTCATTCTTAAATAGATGCTCCATGAAGGAGGGAAAATCTGAGGGATTTTCAAAGCAACCCAAGCAGTGTTTTGAAAGTTCTCCAGTCTTAAAGAATAATGACTGGCTGGCTAGTAGGCAGGAAGCCTGCAGTTGTATTGTGGCATTGTTCTTCCACCTCATGCATTTGAGAACTTCAGCACAAAAGAGGAAAAAGCATGGGGTGGAGGAATAAAAGAGTTTAGCAGGAAAAAAAAAAAGAAGAGGGAACTTTAGAGTAAATATTCTTTTTTCTGTTTATGTGAAATCTAAAGCCAAATTACTTCACTTTGAGAGCAAATGTTTACAATAATTTGAGTGTCCCACACTGACATTTTCAATGAATGTTAATTGCTTTTGGATAGAGTAAGATGCTCATACAGTCCATTTCAAAACTTAAAAAAAAAATTTCTACATGTGAAATATCTTTTTTTCCCTTTTGTTACCTGATCAGATTTATTAGTCTTTTATTATTATTTATTAGATTTATTATTTATAAGTTGGTACTGTTAGCTTTTATTTTCATATTTTTATGTAGGTATGTATATTTTTTTCTTCTATTTGTTTTTAGTTTTTTGAGATAGTCTTGCTATGTAGTCCAGGCTGTCCTTGAAGTCAAACTTGCAGTGATCCTTCTGCCTCAGCCTCCTAAGTGATGGCATTACAGGAGTGTGCTACCATGCCTGGTGTGTATGTGTGTTTTTTGAGACAGTTATTCCCCTTCTTTGTATCTTCCCAAAAGAATGAAAAGCATACCACAACAATATGTGCATACTTATGTTTATATTGGTATGTTTATAGTTGTGATAGTTAAATCTTGGAAATGTCCAAATGTGATGAGTGGATAAAGAAGACGTGGGTTTTTTTGGTACAATAGAGTGCTACTTTACCATAAAGAATGATGAGCTTGAGGCAGTTCTAGCTAAATAGATGCACCTTGAGACTGTTTTCTCTTTTTTTTTTTTTTTTGAGACTAGGTCTGGCTTTGTAGTTCAGGCTGGCCCTGAGCTCACTATGTAGTAGCCCAGGGGAACTTTGAACTCACAGCAATCCTCCTGCTTCTGCTTCCTGAGTGCTGAATATTGAGTGCTGAGGTTATAGGTATAGCCACCACTAGTAGCATTTGTGGTGTGTGGTACTGATTGCTGGTGGGTGTGAGTCACCATGTCCTGCATTGCTGTATGTGGTTACCAAGCATCATCCTGGCCCTTACAAGTCAGGTGTTAGAACTAGAGCTGAATCCCCCTGGCCTTTTTTTTTTTTTTTTTTTTTTTGAGACAGGGTCTCACTTTTTGGTTTAAGGCTGGCCCTGAGCTCACTGTGTAACCCAGATGAGTCTGGAACTCATAGCAATCCTCCTATGTCTCCCTCCTTAGTGCTGGAATTACAGGCATGAGCCACCATGCCTGGTGCTGTGGAATGTGTTACTGAGGCTGATGGATGTGTCATCACGCCTGCCTGGCATTGTTGTTATGTGGTTACCTGGAATGAACTGGGGCCTTTGCATTTGCAAGGCAGGGCCCTGGAACTACTGAGCTAAAATCCCTGGCCCCAGACCATATTCTTAAGTGAGGTAAATAAAATAGACATTTTTAATTACTGTACATGTGTTACACTTCCAGGCTTTGAATTAAACTTAGGGTATCAGATACATACTGTGAAGTCAGATGCAGCTTTGAGTGCTCCATCATTAAGAGTTGGGGATGGGGGGCCGGGGAGTTAGCTCAGTGGTTCCGGCGCCTGTCTTGCAAGCGCAAGGACCCGGGTTCGATTCCCCGGTAACCACATAACAATACTGGGGGTGGAGACCCACACCCAGCAGCAATCAGTACCACATACCACAGTGCCGGGCGTGGTGGCTCACGCCTGTAATCCCAGCACTAGGGAGGCAGAGGCAGGAGGATTGTGATGTGAGTTTGAGGCTGAGCTCAGGGCCAGCCTGAACCACAAAGCGAGACCCTGTCTCCAAAAACCTAAAAAAAAAAAAAAAAAAAAAGAGTTGGGGATGGGATGACTTTGAACTACTGACTTCGTCATAGTATATGCTATAAGTGGATAAAACACATGTATAAGCGAAGGGAAATGAATATTTTTAGCTCCCTTTGATTTGTGTAAGAATACAGTAGTATTTTCTTCTCAGTAAAACTGTCATCAGTGAAATAGATTATTTGAAGTAACAGGTAGAGTAGTTGTAGTAGCTTGATTTTTTTTTTTTTTTTTTTGTTTCCAGTTTGAATTTTGGCAACTTAAAAAAAAAATGTTTAAAGGATTATTCTAGTTTCTTTATCACATTGTGTCTTTAGTCTACACACCCATTGCTATATTCAGGCTCATCTCTTTCCTATTTTACTTACCTAAATATAGTGATGTCCTATGACAATGTATTTATTCCCAGGCAAGATACTTATTTTTATGGCTATTGGTCACAGGTACTATATTTGGCTGCATCTGGGAAAAATGGTTTCTCCTATGAGAAAAACTCCACACACATCCTTCTGTTGAAGAGTTAGCGATATCTTTAAATGAAACAGAAGTATGCACATGCCTAGTTTAGAAACTAATTTCATCAGGAATTATTGAAGTGAAATTCAAGAAGCTGCTTGCAAAGTACAAAACCATCTGTAGGGGCCGAGGACTTAGCTCAGTGGTTCCAGCATCTGCCTGGCAAGCACAAGGTCCTGAGTTTGAGTTCCATCCTGCTTCGACATCCTACAGTGCTGGGCCTGGTTTCTCATTCCTGTAATCCCAGCATTTGGGTGGCAGAGGCAGGAGGATTGCTCAGAGGTCAAGGATTGCTTGGCCTACACAGTGAGTTCAGGGTCAGCCTGAAGTACAAAGTGAGACCCTGTCTCAAAACAACAAAACCATGTATAGACTGGTTAACACCTTAAGTAAAAGGGATCCCCAGTTAGGGAGCTTGCAGTCATGAGTTTGCGCAGTTCTTTCTTATCCTCAAAGTGCAAAGTAGCCGCACATGTGATTTTTTTTTTTTTAACTGAATTTTCATACCGTTATTTTCTTAGCCACAAGGCTTTCAACTTCAGTCACTCATCCTTTATTTGCTACTGCTTTGCTGGTGCCTACTTCCCTATATCGACACATACCTACTCATTGTTTATTATTATTAATTTTGGTAATGGAATTGAACCCAGGGAGCACTAATCTACATTTCCAGCTGTTTTTACTTTGAGACAGGATCAAACTTGCTATGTTGCTGTCACTGTACTCACCCATAGCAAATTTTTTTTTTTTTTTACTTCCAAGTGCATACCATCAATTGGATACATCAGTTATCTGTGATAAATTTGTTTTAGAGAAGTACAGAGCAGAAAAGTGGCCTTTTTTTTTTTTTTTTTTTTTGAGATAGGGTCTCACTTTGTAGTTCAGGCTGGTCCTGAGCTCACTACATAGCCCAGGGGAACCTTGAACTCATTGCAATTCTCCTGCTTCTGCCTCTCTAGTGCTGGGATTATAGGCAGAGCCACCATGCGTAGCACTGTGTTAATGTGGTACTGATTGCTGGTGGTGTGAGAGTCACTCCATCTAGTGTTGTTATATGTGGTTACCTGGGATGAACTAGGGACCTTGGTTTGCTTGTGCTGAATTGAGCTAAATCCCCAGCCCTGAAAGTGCCTTTGTTTGTTTGGTTTTTGTTTTGGTGATCTGGGAGATCCTGGAGATTGAACTCTGGATCTCTGTATATGCTAGGTACACACTTTACTTCTGAGCTACATTCCTTGTGTTTTTTATTGTTTTGATGTGGGAAGTCTTGCTAAATTGTCCAGTCTGACCTTCAATTTAGAATCAATCCTCCCTACCTCACAGCCTCCTAGTAGCAAGGATTACAGACTTGGGTGAAGTGCCTGATTTTTCAGTTTATTAGTCTTATTTCCCATTGTTTCAGTCATGCTTATTTTTTCTATCTTTTCTCTCTCACTGTGTAGTTTAGTCCTAAATTATCCCATCTCATACAAATGTACTTCTTTTCTTTTCTTTTTTTTTTTTGAGACAGGGTCTTGCTTTGTAGTTCAGGCTGGCCCTGAGTTCAGCCTCAAACTCACATCACAGCAATCCTCCTGCCTCTGCCTCCCGAGTGCTGGAATTACAGGCGTGAGTTACCACGCCCGGCACTGTGGTATATGGTACTGGTTGCTGCTGGGCGTGAGTCTCCACACCCAGTATGGTATGTGGTTAACCGGGATCGAACCCGGGTCCTTGTGCTTGCAAGACAGGCGCTGGAACACCTTAACTAAATCCCTGGCCCTGAGCAACCTTGAATTTAGACCTATCCAAGATGACTCTGTCTAGTTACCTCCAGATGACCAGGACAGCAGGATCCACACCTCAGTCTTCCCAACTGACTATGCCCTGTGTTCAGTTCCCAATGACTTTATCCCACAGTGTTTGAAAATGACCCATCTAAAATGACTCTGCCTCTTTTCGGCTACATATAAGTAGTGCTCCAAACTTACACTGTCTGGGTTAATTTAGGAGAGCTGCATCTGGTCTGTGTACTGACTCCACTGTTCTGTTGCACAGGTCTAAGTGAAGACTCACACTAGTGGGCTTGTGAATCTCATGATTCATTTCTCAGAGTGAATTTGGAAAGTTGTATTTGAGAATGAGTATTATGGGTAAAGTAAGTTACATTAAAATGGAGTAAACAGCTAGGCATAGTGGCATGTGCCCTCAGGCTGAGACAGGAGGATCACCAAGAGCAAGAGTTCAAGGCCAGCCTGAAGTCCATTCTATAGGGAAACTGCCTCAAAAGCAAAAATCCCCAAGCAATAATAATAATAAATACCTGTAAATAGCAGAGGCTGTTAGCTGTAAAGGTTCTAGAGACTGATGGCAGAGACTAGCAGTAACTGACAGGTTAGAAGCTGTCAAATACAAGTGATGGTGACTGGTGGCAGTAGCCAGTGGTGGTGTAGCCTGCAAACTGAGATATTTAACTGGCAGTGTGGACTGTAAGGAGAGACATCTGCTAGGAGAGCTGCAGAAAGCTACCAAGGAAGTTAGATCTTTGCCTGCTAGGATAGCTGAAAGAGGCAAGGCCACTAATACTGAGAGCTTTGGCACTAAAGGCTGACAATCC
>PVIR01038358.1:0-14577 GCA_004026965.1 Petromus typicus
AAAAATGAATATTCAAGAGGATTTTTTTTGGAAAAATACATTAATCTAACCCTAAATTTATCTCAGGCAATGGGAAAAAAGCCTTCCAAAAATGAAAAATTAGGAGCACAGACTTAACTGCTGAGTTTCCAGACCTGTAAAGAAGCACTCACACCAGTGTTCCTCAAACTATCTCATGACATAGAAAGTGAAGGGACTCTTCCAAAATGACTCTATAGAGCCAGCCTGACCTTAATACCAGTAAGGATATAGCAACAGTAGTAACCACAAAACTACCTAGGAACCACTATCCTTGGTGAACATTCATATAATATTCCTTAAAAAATACTTTCAAATTGAATTTAGTATCACATTAAAAAGATCATACCTCATGACCAAGCATTTTTATCCTAAGTATGCAAGGTTGACTCAACATATGCAAGTCAATAAATGTAATACATCAAGTAAAATCAAGGATTAAATCATGTGATTGTTTCAATCATATGACATTGAGAAAATTTAATACAACTTCATCATAAAAACCCACACATTCTAAGTGAGGAAAAGTTGAAAACATTTCCTATAAAATCAAGAATTTGGAAGCTTTAGAGCAACCAGGTAAAAGAAAAAAAAATAAAACTGGTTACAGGAAAATAATTCAAATTATTCCTATTTGTAGATGATAAGGTTCTGTATCTAGAAAATCTAGTAAGCCTTAGAACTGATAAAAAATGTTTTCAGTAAAGTAGCAGGATACAAAATCAACACAAAAATTAGTAAGTTTGCTATACATGAATAGTGAACTCACCAAGAAAGAAATCAGGAAAACAATTCCATTCACAATAGAGTCCAAAAATTTTAACAATGGAAAGACACCCATGTTCATGGAGTGGGAGAAATAATATGCAATACTAATGAAAACAAGTTACATATTCCTCATCAAAATACCAAGAGCATTCTTCATAAATCTAGAAAAAACAATCTTAAAATTCATATGGAAGCACAAAAGACTTCAAATAGCCACAGCGATCCTCGGTAATAAGAACAAACCTAGAGGTATCATAATACCTGATTTCAAAATATACTTTAAATCCATGGGAACAAAAAGAGCATATTACTGGAAGAAAACTAGATAGATAAGTGGAATAGGATAAAGGATCCAGGAGTAAATCTATGCATCTACAGCCATATACTTCCTCACAGTGGAGCCAAAAATATAAGTTGGAGAAAAGACAGCCACTTCAACAAAGGTTCTGGAAAAGCTGGAAAGAATAGTAAACGGAGAACTTTGTCAGTTGTGTACAAAAATCAATTAAAATGGATCAAAGACTTTAACGTAAGACCTGAAATTTTGAAAAACTTCAAAATATTGGGACAGACAATGATTTCCTGAACAGGATTCCAATAGCTCAGGAAATAACAATAAGAACTGACAAATGGAATTGTATCAAAAATTTAAAACTTCTACACAGCAAAAGAAATAACACTAGAATGAAGAGACAGGTACAGGAAAAAAAAATCTTTGTCCACTATCCACTTGACAAAAAATTAATACCCAGAATATACAAATAACTCAAAATGTAACAACAAAAAACCAAGCAATCCAGGCAGTAAGTGGGGGAATGTGCTTAACAAATACTTCGCAAAAGGATAAATACAAATGGCCAATGATTATAAAAATATGCAACATCTTTAGCTGTCAATCAAAACTACATTGATAATCCATCTTAGAATGGCTGTTATAAAAAAAAAAAAAGAACATATGCTGACAAAAACGTAAGGAGAAAAGGAATGTACATTAGTATATCCACTCTGGAAATCAGTATAGAGGTTCCTCAAAACACTAAATGTAGAACTAACATATAACTCAGCTATACCACATTTCGGTAGAATATGCGAAAGAATCAAAGTTCCTGTACAGCAGAGATACTTGACTATCCATGTTAATCATGGACTATTTACAATAACCAACGTTTGGAATCAGCCTAGCTGCCTCTCAACAGATGAATGAATAAAGAAAACATATATTTTTACACAATGAAGAATAATCTTCCTGGTCTTCAGCCGAGAAGAATAATGAAATTTGTCATTTGCAGCAAAACGGATAGAACTGGAGAAATCATCACGTTAAGAAAAATACAACAGATGCACACAAGTTTCATAAATTTTCTCATATGAGGTGTGACTGAAAAATATAGTTAATGTTGAACTAAAGTTACTATAGTAAAGTACACATAGCTACTGTCACCCGTCAAAATCATCCCTCTTTGAAAACACACACACATCCAGCCATTTTTGCTGCTTTCTGCATCAGTTCTAGAAGTCCTCCTCCGTCAGTGTCTCTAGTTGTGCGGTGAGAGCTGCCTCCGTGCTCTGAAACATTTCCAGACATTTTCCCTTCGCGCTCATTTTGACTTTAGAAAAGAACCAGAAGTTGCATAGCACCAGACCTGCAGAACAGGGCTGATAAGGACATACTTGATGTTTTTATGAGCCTGCCTTTCCATTAGAGGGATTCGAACATTTGATCACATCTTGTAAGGTATTGATAAAAGACTTTCAGAAGTACATCAGGAAGTGGCAAGGACAATGGGATAAGTATGTGTGAAGCAAGGGTTGATATTCTGAGGGGTATTAGTGGCAATGTGTCTGTTACCGTAATAAATTTTTAAATGTAAACATTCACTATTTCCATCATACCCTGCATGTAAAATCTAGGGGTAAAAGGAAAAAAGGACATGTGGGGTCAGGAGATGAGCAGAAAAAAAGAAAAGAGAAGATGAAAGTACAACTAAATAGGGAAGAGGCAAGAGACCAGAGATGAGGGTAATAAAAAATGGCTATTTATATATCTTCTGATACACAGATATTATGTGTTTACTCATAATAACTAAGAGGACTTAGAAATTAAATTCTAGGGTTGGGGATTTAGCTCAGTGGTTCCGGCATCTGCCTAGCAAGCTCAAGGTCCCAAGTTCGATCCTTAGTAACCACATACCACTCTGAATACCACATACCACAATGCCAGGCATGGTGGCTCATGCCTGTAATCCCAGCACTGAGGAGGCAGAGGCAGGAGGATTGCTGTGAGTTTGAAACTAGCTTGGGCTACATAGTGAGTTCACAGCCAGCCTGACCTACAAAGTGAGACCCTGTCTCAAAAAAAAAAAAAAAAATTCTACATTTCACTCAAGGGAGAATTATTATTATTAATTTAATTATTATTAAATTGGTAGCCTCAAAAGTCAAAGTAGGTGTGATGAAACTTTAAGAAAAAAATTTTTTTTGAGACAGGGTCTCACTTTTTTTTATAGTTCAGGCTGGCTCTGAGCTCACTATGTAGCCCAGGCAAGCCTCGAACTCACAGCAATCCTCCTGCCTCTGCCTCCGGAGTGCTGGGATACAGGCGTGAACCACCATGTCCAGCATTGTAGTGTGTGGTTACCGTAAGTGCTGGAATCACTGAGCTAAATCCCTGGCCCTCAAGGAATTTTATTGGTCAGCCCATATTAAAGTTATGTAACATTATGGTTAGCAAACACAAGATCTTAGTATTACAAACATTTTTAATGATTAAACTTTAACTAAAATGTTTTAATCTTTTTTTTTTAAGTTTGGAATTCCGTTTCCTTTTGCATTGAATCTGATCTCCTCAGAGTTCCTTTTTTATTGCTGCTATGATTGGTCATCATGATTTATTTCACAAATTTAAGGGAGGTTTAAACTTTGCAGTAGGGTCGAGACTATGGCTGTGGGTTTTGATATGCTTTCCTGAGCCGGCTTGAACATGGCAATAATCCATAGGGTCTCAAACCTGTGCCAAATCCGAGCTGTCGTGCCGGAGGACCCCACCCATTGCAGAGGTGACTGCTTGCTCTCCTACATGCATCTGACGTCCAGGCAGACGTCTCTGGAATTCTTTACAATTCTGGGATGCCCAGAAAAATGTTATGTATGTAAACGCCATCTGTTACACGCCTTAAAGTGGGCACAGAGTGAGAAATTCTGATGTCTTCGTTCTTTAGACTTAGCCGAAAAACTCTTTCGAGCCAGACCTGTGCAGCACAGAGATGTTGGCCTGGACAGCGCTGCCCCTCTGAGAGTGGCAAAGGGGCATCATCTGCTGGGCAGCCGTCTGCTGTCGGAGGACTAAACCGGTAGAGGGCAGCACGGTGCGGAGCTGCCTCACTTTCTCAGCCTCCACACTGGCTGCATTCTGGCTCAGGTGACCTGTTCAGAATGGATCTCCACAGGAGGAGCAGGGAGGTCACAGAGCTGACAGCCTTCCTGGCTCCGGAGCACCATCGGGGCTCATTTCAGCTGCCCTGATTCACACAGCGGGGTTGGGGTGGGGTGGGGGTGGGGTGGGGTCAACTCTCTGGCTTGGAATACGGAAGCACTCTTAAACCGACACGAGAGACAAGCTGCCGGCTGCAAAAATAGGCAAGAACGAGAGCAGGCAAATGACTGGACACCGAGCTGGAAAAACAGGAACTTTGTGAGAAGACACACATGTTTTGCATTCAGAACTGTGCTGTAAGAGTATCAATAAGGCCTCACTTCATACTCCTCATGCTGACAAAAGTGAAGATGGCAAAGAGCCAGTAAGAGAGGCAGAGAAAAGCACACACTAACACGGGACGAGGGAAGGCGTGACAACACTGAGGAAAGCAGGCTGGAGTTTTCAAATTAACTAAAAATCCATGTAAGTCTCTTTTGCAGAACTTAGAGTACTAATATCCAAAGTCCTAGGTTTCAGTATGTCAACGGCAGCCTTGTTTCAAATGGCAAAAGGCAGAGAAAGGCCTAAAGGCAGGGGAATGGCTGAATACCCAATGTCAATTCACACAGGGAATATAATACAGCACCTAAAAAGATAAAAGCTCTGCCAGAGATCCTAGAGGGGCTTCTGGAGGGATGGTCCAGTGTGTCCAATATGATGTCATAATCACTGAAGAACAGATAGATCTATATAGAAATTACAAAGTTGCAAGATCCTTCAATTTATGATGGGGTTGTGCCCCCTAAACCCATTCTAAATTGAAAATATTGTTAGCAGAAGGCACTTTATATACCTAACCTACTGGACACCTTAGCTCAGCCACACAGTACTGTATTGTTTTTTACTCTTATGACAAGGTGATAGACTAGAGGCTGCAGCTCCATGCAGCTGCCCGGAGACACAAAAGTATGAGACCGCATATTGCTAGCCCAGACAAAGATACAAAATTCAAGGTATGGTTTTTTCTGAATGTATATGGCTTTTCTACATCTGTAAAGTCAAAAAATCCTAAATTGCACAACTGTCAGTCAGGGACCTTCTGTATAGACACATATGAAGAAAATTAAGGAAGAGGACATTGTGGGTTGAGGCAATGGCAGCTGATGCAAAAGGAGGAAGTGGGAGAGAAAAATAAACAGAAACATAACATTGAAAGGCACTCAGCATGCATGTGAGTATGTGCGTGCATTTAGGAGGACTATGTATGTGTAACACAGGATCTATAAGTAAATGAAAAATAGCTTTGTAAAATAATCATTAGTTCCTCAGGCATATAAGCATCATCAGCTCCAGGCCAGCCTTATCTTTGAAGATTGGAGGGGACAGTCTCATAGGGAAGTCCATTTGGGGGCCCTTTGGGAGATGTTCGCATATACCGCGCTGCCATTTGGCCTGGAGAAAACCTGGTATGTGAGACTTCTCCATATCAGGTGGACCAGTGCCCTCCCTGCCCAAGCAGGAGATCCTGTATCTACAGGAGGTGGAGGATGAGATAGGAGAGGAGTTAGTCTCATGCATCTCCATGGTCCACAATGGGTCCTGAGGGATGTTGCATTCAATGAAATGATACCTGTCCCAATGTTCTGTAGCTGCAAGTCACTGAGTCTCAGTCTGACCATCCATTAAATGAAATGATATAATTATCTGCCTCTGAACAGGTAGCTGACACCAGGTAATGCAAATAATCACACTTGGACTTACCAGTGAGATATATATATATATATATTATTACTATTATATATATTAATATATAATATTACTAATATATATAATATATATATCTAAGATGTGATATATATCTATATCACATATATATATAATATATATATATATATATATATATATCTAAGATGTGAACCACAAAGAAGCTACAAACATTTACTGCTCAGGTACGCTCAAGCTATAATTTCAGTGCCCCAAAAACAGTGTTTTTCTTTTGGACTCTGTTATGGTTTAGATCTAAAATGTTACCTGAAAATCTTGGGTTCAGAGGTGGGGTCTGTTTGGAAGGGGCACATGTGCCTAGAAAGGTGTATTCTCATTGCCAGATCCTCTCTGCTCTCTTTGCTTTCTGGCCACTTTGGAGTAAACAACTTTCCTCTTCCATCCTGTTTTGTCACGGCATTTATGGCTTGGAGCCAGCCCACCATGGCCTGAACTCACTGAAACTGTGAGCCAAATGTAAACTCTCCTCTTTTAAATTGTGTTTGTCATGAATTCTGCCCCAGTGGGAGGAAAGAGACCAATAATACAAAATTAGTACCAGGCATAGGGTCATTGCAGGGACTGTACCTGACCATGTGGATCAGAAGCCTTTGGAACTGGTTTGTGGGAGGAGTTTGGAAAGGTTTGAAGATGCTGAGTAGAGAAGCCTTAGAAAACCATAAGCAGAGTAGACAGGTGGATGGGAGATTCTGGGAGGAACCAAGACCAGGATATTATTAGTACTGTAGACAGGAAAGGCCAGGCTTAGTGGGTTTCAGCTGAGAATAAGAATTCTATAGTAGTTTGATTAGAAGCCACGTGTGCTAAACCCTAGCAGAAAACTTGTCTTTATTTGCTTACATTTGGAGACTTTTCAGGAGACAGATTAACTGCAACTGATTAATTGATCTGATGGAATTTCAAGGCAGTCTGATGTTCAGGTTGTGGCAAAGTATTGCTAGCTGCTGTTAGCCTTATTTATAGTGAGAAGCAGGGGAGAAAAGGCAGATGTAAAATGTTTTCAGTTTTACTGGAAAAGAAGCACTTTCAAATCTGGGGCAAAGAAGAGCATGGTTGCTGAAAAGATTAGCATTTAAAAAATCTCAGTACTTTGTATGTGCACAAGAAGAAAGATATCTTGAAAGGAAACTCAGGAATCAGTGAGATTCCATGTGTAACAGGTTCAGAGGTGAAAAAATTCAAATATTTCATTTGACAAGACAGTGTCCAGGATGCCTGCTCATTCAGGGCCATGAAGGGAAGTGCATCACAGTTGAGCCCTCTTAGACCCTCAGTTCCACTGCTGTCATAGCTGAAGAGGACCCAGCTATGCTCAAGCTGGCAGCTCACCCTGCCCTCCCTCATCCACTTGGTGTTTGGCTTCTAAGCACAAAGAATGCAAGAGTTACAGGACCAGGGAGGCTTATATGCAGATTTCAGAAGAAGGCCGTGGAGCCAGGCAAAAATATGTGACTGGTTTACAGTTTCTACCAGGTACCCCTGAGAGGGTAATGCCTGGAGCTGTGAGAGGGAAGCCAAAAATGGACAGGGCTCCCAGGAAGCTAGAGATGTCAGGAATGTAGAACATCTGCTGAGGACACCCAGGGGCAGCCAACAGAGCCAGTCCAAGAGAAAGGCCACGTGGGCTGCAATCTGCAGTGCCGTAGAAGGGGCCTGCTCCAGCCCTTTGAAGCTCACATCTCACCACAACCTACGCTGGGTGCTGGGCATGCAACTACAGGATTTAATGTTTGACCTGTTGGTTTTCAATATTCTTCAGGTCAATTTCTAGCTGTTCTCCTATTCATCTTTTAGAATGGGAATTTTATCGTGTGCCATTGTGTGCTGGCAGTGCTGGAATTTCTTTTTGACTTTCAGAGAAGCTCATAGTTAAAAAGTTTGCTTTTAGTCTCAGAGGAGACTTTGGACTTGGACTTTTCAGCAATGTTGGAGCTGATAAGACTTCAGAGACTCTTAGAAATGGACAGATGTATTTTGCATAATGAGATGGAGATGAGTCTTTTGGGGATCAGGAATATAGTTTAATGGATTAGGTGTAAATGTCCTCCACATGTCTCATATTTGGAGGTGGGATCAGGTTGGAATGGGAGAGGATCACTGCAGGCATAACTTGGGAGGATGTATTCTCAGCCCAGAGCCCCCTCTCTTCTGCTTCCTGACCCCAGAAAGTGAACGGCTTTCCTTTGCCATAGAGCCAGCCAACCATGGATGGAATTCACTTAAACTGTGATCCAAAATAAACCTCTGTTCCATTAAATTGTAGTTGTTTGTATTATGTCTTGGTGGCTATGACTGCATTCTATCATTCAGAGTAGTAGGTAGTCTAAGTTGAAGGAATCCCCTAAGGGATTTTGCAAAACAGAAGGCAAATTAAAAGAAAGAATAAGAGATTCAAGACCCTCACTCTGCAAACATAGTTTTATTTCCTACATTGACTTTCATGCTAAATAGATTGCTTATCATTTAGGTCAAAGGACATAAAGTTGAGGTTCTGATTAGCCTTGGGATGCCCAGAGGAGTCATTTGCCAAGACATATTTCTTGTGTTCTACATTTCTCCCTGACCAAGTACTCAATAAAATGCACAACCATTCATTTGTGGTTAGATAGCAAGAAAATGAAGTATAAGAACTTCCTTGATTTTTCTTTAGGCACTTTTAAACTTCTACAAAGGTGCTAACAGATAACAATTATTTCTCTTCCATCCATTTACTCCTGTCAACTCTTTCAGTCATGGTGCCCCTGCCCAGGGTCACAAACATGCTTGCTCCCAAGCATTCCGAGAGGAACACACCACATTCTGTACATTCAGGAAGCACAAAACCTGATAGGGAAAGAGATGTTTCTGACAGTGTAATGCCCCTGGTAAAGGTCAGTCTGGTATTCATTTACTAGGATGCATTCCATCATGCCATGTGTACACTGGAGAAAGTAGGCCAAGGGGCAGGGAACTGGGGTCTTGACCTCGATGTTCACAGTGCTCAGCATCCCTTCTCTGCCCAACGCAGCTGGGTATAAAATGCATCGTGTTGCCTATCCCCCTAATCCATCACAATCAGTACTTGGCTCCAATAAAATCCCACTTCTTCTATGTGTAACTCAATTCTTATGCTCCAATTTGAAGATACGATATCTTAAACATACATAAAAGCAATGCTACCACAATATTAATTTAACAGTGAAACATTTTTAGTCCAATTTTAGGGGGAAAAAGTTGAAAAAACAAATATAAGTTTAGATATTTCATGATAAGAGAGAAATTTCATGGAAAGGGAGTGGGAAAATCAAGGGCTACCATGCTCCTAAAGACTCTTTTGAGCAAACTGCATTTGAGCACCCATGATGTGGGAGGAATGAAAAGTCTGAGTCTGTGGAAGATCATACACTCACATTAATTTTCTCAGCATTTGGGTCTTTTCCTGAAGAAGTTCTATTCTTCTAATAACTTACCAGGTTAGAGTCCTGACTCCTCAGTATTACTTTCCCAAGGATCTTCAAAGATCAGAATACTTTACAATTTTCATGAATTCAATTTTTATAGATTCTGAAGCATTCTTCTCTAAATTATCCTTTTCAGGGCCATATTGTTTTATTTAATAGATGTGATCTCCTATAAGCCACCCACAGAAAACAATTTTATCCTTTTATGCTTCTACTTGTACACATAAAACCAGCAGGCAGGCCAAAAGTCAAAGAACCAAGAATTGCTCCAAAGAGGAAATAACAAAGGAATTACATTTTAATTTGCCCTTCTATAGTAAAAGCTATTCACATTATCAATTACTGGTTTCACTCTAATATGAAATTGCCAGATTGCGCTAAAATACTGAATACATTCTCATTTTACTGTATCCACCAGTAACTTAAACCAAGCAAGACATAATTAAAATAATTAACCTCCACAACAGAAATGTTAAGAAAACCACAACGCATTCACCTACTACCTGTCCATAGCTGTTGATCTACATGTATTTATAAACAGGTCCAGACAATTAGAAAAATTAGCCTGGTATAATCAGGATGACGGCCTAGATGAAATTAAAACACAGGTACAAACGTCTCTAAACTGTAAAATACCGATACCGAGGTGGGACATAAAAGGTTAGAAACAAGTTACGTATGAACAAAGACGTATTGGACTTACAGCCAATTATCTGGTGCATCACAGATATTCTCAAAACATCGTAAGCCAAACTCTTAGATATTTCTACCATTAGCTAACAGGCAGCAATTCACCCTTTTCTCTATTAATACATTTTTAAAATGAGGATTAAAAAGCATTTTGCCCTAAAGTGAACCTTTACTTCAGATCTTTATGACTTTAGTACACAGGATCTATTTTTTCTTGTAAAAAATGAATAATGAGAACTAGAGGGATTTAAAGGTGCCGTGCTTTGAAGGCCTTAACTCAAAATATCTTTAAACTGAAAATTTGGCATTTCTCTGGGCATCGCTACCCACTGCTGCATGCTTTCTGTGATCGGCTGCCTCGAGCTATTTCTAGCCCCCTAAAAATGATGTACTAATAGCCCGTTAATAAAAAGTACAACAAAGAAGAACCCTGATTATGCCCACTTACTAAGCTATTTCTACAGCAGCTGCTCTGAAACACGGTGTCCTTGCAGTCGCTGCTGATCACAAGTTCAGCTGCGGCGAGTCCTGGTTTCTTTCCTAGGGCTAAGCTCCCTGCGAGGCGACGCTGGAGAGCCGCCCGGCGCCCGCGGCCGAGGCCCTTTGTTCAGCGCCGCCGCCGGGAGGGCGGACGGGACCCGGCCAGCGGGGAGGGCGGGCTGCGAGGGCGGGGCGCTTCGGCTGCACCGGCGCCCGGCGCGCTGCACCCCGCGACCCCGTCACGGCCCCGTCCCCGCGCCCCGCGGAGGCGCCTTCCCTGCCGGAAGCCCCCACCCCTTTAAAGACACAGCACCCGGGTCTCGAGTCCCGGCCGCCGCGGGGTGGCGCCGGCGCTCGGCCAGGCTGGGAAGGGGCTGCTGTGCCGCGTGCGCGCCGTCACCTTCCGAGACGCGGCTCGGGCGCCCGAGGCCCGGGCCCGTGGGGAGGAGAAGCGCGCCCCGCGGGTGAGGGGCGGCCTGGCAGCGCCGACCTCTGACCCGAGGGCCAGTTCCCGGAGAAATGACATCCTGCGGGCGTCTGTGGAGATACAGGGCCAGTTCTCTCTGTGCCCGGCTCCAATCTAAACGACACACTCTCTCCCCAGTTCTCAGCCGCTTTTGAATTTTTACTTTGAGACCAGGTCTCGCCAAGTTGCCGAATGGCCCAGGACGGGCTCGAATTGGTGACCCTCCGGCCTCAGCCTCCCCGGAGGGAGGTTAGGGGATAGGGGCAGGCGCCGTCACACCCAGCTGGGATGGCCTTGGTGAGACCACCCTCTGGATAGCTGGTAAACCGCGTTCAGGGGTGAAGGAGAGAAGTCTGGCTTACAGTGTTTGCTGTTTCAATGGCCATGTCGTCATGGCTGATTTCGAAGTGCAAATAATTTTAATAGGAGATGTGGGAAGTTCCTGGATGTAACAACTCTGGTCTCAACTGGCACACACGTGACACTGCTCACGTACTATTGGCTAAGGCAAGTAACATGACTGTGCCTTGCCGCCAATGAGCAGGAAGAAAGTGTCATTCTTAAAAGAGAGCAAAAAAGTGGCTAGCAGCAAACTGTACAGTAATATAATCCACCCTGCATGCTTTGGATCAGCACGTTTTTACCCTTTGATGCTGAGGAAGAAACCCAGGACACTGAATACCAAGCAGTACATGGCCTGTCCTTTGGCCACCACCCTTGGCTTGTCATTTTTTAAAATGGATTTTTTCTATGAACCGTATTTGCAAAGTCCACACTCCTCCTGGGAATCCTCAGTGATCCTTCATTTCTTCCACATTTCTCTCCTCTTAATAAATAGAGGTGACTCGGACAGTGACAGTCAAGCCTGTCTCCTGTCTCTAACCCACTGAGAAATGTTCCTATCTAAAAGTCGGGGACACTTTATAATAAAACCGCTACATCTTAAAGGCAAGTAGTAAGTATCCTAGTCTGTGCTCTATTGCTGTAACAACAGTGACTGAGGCTGATAGGTTGTGAAGAAAGTAGGTTTATTTAGCTCACAGTTCTGGGCGTTTAAGAGCATGGGGCTGGCATCTTGAAGGCCTCGTGGCAGATGGCACAGCAGTGGAGAGGGTACTGCTGAGAGCATTGCGTGGAGGAGGGAGAGGGAAAGAGGGGAGGAAGCAAGAAGGGGAGAGGTCGCTCTTCCTGTTTGTGCTCAGCTGTGGGCCAGCGGTCCTCGGAGAAGCTCGTGCTTGGGTGAGCAGAAGCAAAGCAGGCAGGAGTCATGGGCCATGCTGCCCAGTGAGCCTGGCCCCAAGTGAAGCCCCGCCCACTAGCCACGGCAGTGGGGGTGGCGCTCTTGCTGCCTCGCTGAGGGCCTGGCTGGAGTGGACACCCGCAGTCATCTCTCACGGTGACTGTAGCTGTGCCCAGCGTTGGTGTGACCTGGCCCTGGTAGGCAGACATTCCACCCAACTACAGAAGTTACAAATCCATTTTTCCAGAGGAAAATAAAAACTTGCTTCAAATATTTTCTGAGATAATTGCAAGGAACAATTCCCTTACTCTGGCATTATTATTATTATTTTACTTTATGTCTGTTTTACAATGGGAGAAAAGTAAAACTGCACCCATGTGTACGTGGCTTGGGGGGATGAGCAGAAGCCTGGTTCAGATCTAGGGTTACTGCTCCATCCTCAGAGAAACTCAGAGTGCTATAGCCTGGCAGTTTGGATGCAGCCTTCCAACCTACCCACCTGGACTTGTGGTCTAGTTAATCCAAACTCATCCTCCTCCTCTACCAGGTCACCTACTCATCTCTGAGTCCCTTCTTAGGAGACACCGTCTTATAAGGGTCCCCTTCGTGCAGGTTTCTCTTGGCCTCCAAGCCAGTACTGTGCTCACCACATGCTGATTCCTGGAAGCCGCCCTGACCTTCAGAGCTCCACTGGGTGATTCAGTGGTTGTGTCTGATTTCATATTTTAGAGACCCCCATTAGGTCTAGTAAAATGGTGAGCAAATGGCTCATGTAGGTCTTGGAAGGACTGAAAGATCAACATGGTGGGGCTGTGGCTCAGTACGGAGCATGTGCTTAGTGTGAACAGACCCCAAGTTCAATAGCATCATACTATTATTATACTACAGGAGGCGCTATACCACTTATATGAGGTGCCCCAAATATTTAAGAGTTACAGTAACAGAAAGCAGATTGCTGGTTATCAGAGGTCTGTGCGGGGAGTGTAGCAAATCAGTGGTTCATGGCTACGGAGTTTCACTTCAGAGAAATGAAGAATTCCGGAGATAGACTGTGACGATGGTTGGAGAAGAGTACCCTGTATTTAATGCCAACAAACCGTCCATGCTCTAAAGGACCAGTTTTCAGGGCGTGCTGGGCAGGCTGCACGTTCTGGGCTCAGCATTGCCAGCTGCCAGCTCCAGTTTTAAACTTGTAAACATTTACATCAGGCTTTTAGTTTAGATTTGTTTTGTGGTTTATGTGCCGGTGTGAGAGCGGTTGGCAAACAGTCCAAATCAATAGTTCGGTTTCCCTCAGAGGAAGGGAAGAAGCTGTGTTGAGAGGATAAAAGGCAAGTCACTTAACACTTCAGAGCCTCCAATTTTGTTTGGTTTTGTTTTTCATCTGTAAAATGAGGATAATAATAATACCGACTCCCATAGCGTTGTCAGGATTGAGCAAAATGCATTGCGTAATGTGGCAGAGACACAGTAGGAGCTATGAAATGTGGTGTGCTCTTTCTAAGGGCACCTGTGCATCCTCCCACTCTCTGACTGTAGCATGGATTCAGGCACAAAGTAGAGTACCGATCCCTCGAACCAGGGCCTGGCCTGTGACCCCACATGTAGCCAAACCCTGGGAAGGCACCGGCGTGGCAGCTGAGGGAAAGAGCCAGGATATCGGGGCTGTTTCTTGAAAACTGGCTGTCCCCACTCAGCTAGAAATAAGCCACCAGCAGCTCTTGGGCTCACCTGATCCCAGCTGTTCCCTTGCTTTAGTTCCAGTTCAAAAAGTATTGGGAAGGACACGAAGAGTCCAGCCTGGTGGGCTCTTGACTCTGGCTGCCCAGGATGCTGGTGCTCAAACAAGTGTATGGCAGGGTGCCAGGCCCTTCTCCCGGAGATGAGGCCTGCAGAAAACAGGACAACAAGGAAGCTCCTCCCGTGCAGAGCTGTGTGCCTCAGACGGGCCAGAGAAAAGTAGCCATGGGTCCCATCTCCAGAGTCTTGCTCCTCATTGACAATGTGTGCTGTATGCTGTAATGTCCATCTTTAAGAAACAGATGTCCTGGGCCGGGGAGTTAGCTCAGTGGTTCTGGCGCCTGTCTCGCAAGCGCAAGGACCCGGGTTCGATTCCCCGGTAACCACATAACAATACTGGGTGTGGAGACCCACACCCAGCAGCAACCAGTACCACATACCACAGTGCCGGGCGTGGTGGCTCACGCCTGTAATCCCAGTACTCGGGAGGCAGAGGCAGGAGGATTGTGATGTGAGTTTGAGGCTGAGCTCAGGG
>PVIR01038359.1:0-14597 GCA_004026965.1 Petromus typicus
CTGTGGTATGTGGTACTGGTTGCTGCTGGGTGTGGGTCTCCACGCCCAGTATTGTTATGTGGTTACCGGGGAATCGAACCCGGGTCCTTACGCTTGTAAGACAGGCGCCGGAACCACTGAGCTAACTCCCCGGCCCGGTAATGTCCCTTTTTTGATTCTTGCTATTTTTAATGTGATTCCCTTCTTTGGTGGTTTAGAATTTTTGTTGCTTTTCTAAGAAACAACTTTTGGTTTTGATGATTATCCTTAGTTTTTCTATTCTCCATTTGATTAAATAATGCTTAAATCTTTATTATTTTTTCATCTTTTTGTTTTAGGTTTACTTTGCTATCTTTTTCTATTAAAAAAAAGATTATTTACTTGACATTTTAAAAAACACAGCTATAAAATTATTTCTAAGTATCATTGAGGTATTTTGTCATGTTCATTTACCTCAAAATATTTCAACATACCTTGTAATTTCTTCTTTGGTCCACAGATTACTTAGGAGTAATTGTTTATTTTCTATGTTCATATTAATATACAAAATTTCTTTCTGTTGTAGATTTTAAATTTTACTTTATTGTTGTCAGTAAGCAAACTTTTCATGACTTCAGCTCTTTTTAATTTAATTAGGATTTGTTTTATGTTCTAGCATACCATCCTGGAGAATGTTCTATACATTCCTCAGAAGAATGCATATCTTTCTGTTATTAGGTAAAGTTTTGAATAGGTATATGTTAGGTGCAGTTGGTTATTGCTGTTGTCCAAGTCCTCTATTTTCTTTTTGATTTTCTGCTTGTATCTTGTACCATTAAATAATTTAAAGCATTGACATTTCCAACCATTGTTGTTGAATGGCCTTTGTTTCTTCAGTGTGGCCAGCTTTTGTGTCATGCATTTTTGGTTCTGTTTTTAGATGTTTCATATTTATTATAATCTGAGGTTTTCCTGTTGAATTGGATCTTATTATACAAAGCTTAGAAGAGAGGTTATATGACAAATTATTGTCAATCATATTCATCCTATTGTTCTGCATAATGCAAGAACTCATTCTTCGTATCAAATTATAATGTTCCAGCCATTGACTGACTTCCTCCTCACATTATACCTCATACATATTTACAACTGTTGTATGTAAATCAAGAAACTAAGTGAAAACTTCATACTCCACTATTCAATTTTTATTTCATACTGAAATAAAAATTGTATGAGTGATTCCTCATGTCTGAATTTCTGCAGAGTCCTATAGGTGATTCTAACATGGATAAAAGTGTGCTTGGGGGGGGTACTTTTAAGTTTAATGATAGTACAGGTTGAACATTCCTAATCTGAAAATCTGTAATTCAGAATGCTTTAATGTCTGAAATGGTTTGAGCACTAACATTATACCATAAGTATAAAATTCCACATGAACATTCTTGTTTCATGCAAACAAATATTTAAAATATTGTATAAAGTTACTTTCAGGCTATTTGTATAAGGCATATATGAAATATAAATGTATTTCTTGTTTAGATTTCATTCAACTCCAAGATATTTCATAATATATATGCAAATATTCTAAAATACAGAACATAACATTTTGGGTCCTAGGCATTTCAAATAATAGACATCTTCTATTTTTATTGTAGGGCCACGGATTTGTTAATGATGCATTATTTTCAAGATCTGTTATTCATAATGAAAAGAGGAAGATTTCTTAGTAAAGGCTGAAGGTGATGAATTATATCATCTTGTACTAATGACAGAGTCCTTTACACATAAATTGACATAAATTGAAGTATATATTCAAAACCAAATATTTTTACATTACCAGCTATTTTGGATTAGCACAAATTTTCCCCTCTACTAACACATGTTGCTGAATGTTAACAGTATGACCCATGCAATTCAGTGATTTTGGCCACTGACAGGTTTTATCATGTGAACTGGTGAATCAGTTCTATAGTGGTGCTGTGCTTGACTCACGAGTGCAAGATTTTGTATTCCTTCCCAGTACCCCCCCCAAAAAAATCATTATACTCTGAGATCTAAACTTATTATTTTTACATCTCTTTTCCTTGACAAATTTATTACAATAAATGTGTATGTGTACCTATTTCTAGCCTATTTTGTACCAGAAACCTGCCTATTCTATGAGGAGTATCATACTGTTTAAATTATTATAATTTATGATGTGTTTTAGAATGTGATAACATAAAACTTTCTATAACTATTGTTTCTCACAATAAAAATGTAAAAGACTGGTAATAGTTGCATAATTTTCTTTCTTTAATGATATTAAATGAATTTTTTAAGAATTAGTTTTTTCCTACAGATTTAAAAAGTGATCTTTTACTCTTATTTGTCACTATATTTTTTTGACTTGTTGGCTTAGTCTTTCATTTTATTTTTTAATTGATTTTGTTGGTACATTTTATATATACATTATGGTCAGATTCAACATTGAGAATTTGTACCAGTACATGACACATCTTGATTCTCATTTTCCCCTTTCCCTTGTCCTCCATACAACTCCCACCCCCTATATACATAAGCTCTGTTTCATTTTTCTTACCATCAATTTTTTTCTTTCCCTTCTTTACTAGTCCGTACTCCCCTTTGAATGAATTCTCTTTGAATGTTTTCTTCCTATTTCACAAAGCCTATCATACATTTTATTGTTCATTTATGCCTTTCGTTTCTCATACCAAAGAAATGATGTGATATTAACACATCTGTGTCCTATTTATTTCACTTATGAATATGTCCTCAAAGGACATCCATTTGAGTATAAATGACTAAAATTTATCATTCTTTATGGCAGAGTAATACTCTATTTTATCAAAAACCTACATCTTCCAAAATTCATTCCTGGAAACAAAAGCAGAGAAGGATCCAAACAAAAAGAGAACTGGAGTCCCATCTCCTTAATGAACATAGGTGCAAAAATCCTCAATAAGACAATAGCAAACAGAATACAGAGGATCATCAAGAAGATCACACACCCTAATGAAGTTGGATTCATCCCAAGGATGCAAGGATGGTTTAACATACACAAATCAATACATGTAATACACTATATTAACAGTGTCAAGGACAAAAACCACATGGTCATCTCAATAGATGCAGAAAAGGCATTCGGTAAAATGCAACACCTATTTATGATCAATATCCTGCAGAAAATTGGAATAGGTAAACTTTATCTCAACCTAATAAAAGCTATTTATGAGAAACTAACAGCATCATTCTAAATGGTTAAAAGCTCACACTAAGATCAGGAACAAGACAAGGATGACTAGTATCACCATTCCAGTTCAATACAGTACTTGAAATGTTAGCCACAGCAATTAGACAAGACAAAGAAATAAAAGGATTATGAATAGGAAAGGAAAGGCTTAGCCTTTTAAACTTAGGTATATAATGTCCACTCTACATGAGTCTTTTCCTCAACCAATTTTGACTTTTTGTCTTTGTGCTTCGCATGATCATTTTGCTCTAAGTGTCTTCTTCCTATCCTTACAAATTGATGGGATTCAAATTCTCTAGAGTATAGTTAATACTAGTATTAGGATCAAAGGTATTGTCTTTCTTAACTTTGAAACAATTATTGACCATGCTCTTCATTTTTACTTAGTTAATGTTGCAGAAGCAGACTATGAACCCTGAAAACCAAAGTGAGAAGACCATATTGTCTGTAACTATTTTACAAATGAGAAACTAGCCCTAGGATATGGGAATGACTTGTCCATAGACCCCCAACTCAGTTGATGATGTAAATTCCAGATTGGAAATTTCTTAAAGGCTCCATTCATACCTACACCTTTCCATACAGATCATAGGCAAAATATTGTAGTTTAATAATCTATAGGAATAAACATTGGTTAAAAACATTATTACATTAACTGGATGCTTAATCAGTGCTATTTTCTTGTTGGTGAAACTTTTAATAACTGTATAGAAAGTGGCATCTAGTGGTTTGTATGTGTAGTACAATTGCTTGGTTGTTTTCTTTAACTCATAAGTGTCAGTATTATTAACATTAGTATCAGGATCAAAAGCATTATCTTTCTTAACTTTTTTTTCATAACTATGTGGAATAAATAGAACATAATTTACTATTTTAATTGCATTCAAACAAATGCATTTGCAATTCTCAAATGTTTTAATGATCCCAGAAAGGTAAAATAACAATTAAATATTGAAAAAGTGTAAAAAGATTAATCACTAATTTTTAAGAAAAAATACTGCACAAATCATTGGAAAAATGACATGTAATAATATCAAATATTTTGTTTAAAAATTGTACTAAAGGTTTTGGGCTGTTATTGTTTACTAAAAAATAGAACTCTAAAGAAATTGTGTAGGTTTTAGTGTGTTAATTATGCACTATTCTCAAGTTCTATAATTCATATAGAAAAGAGAAAGATCTGAAGGTGATGAATTATGTCATCTGGTATTTACAGCAGAGTCTTTTACACATAAATTCTCATAAATTACAAGGATACATTCCAAGTTGAATGTTTTTCAATTAGTAGCCATTTTGGATCAATACAAATTTTCCCTTTTATTAATACTTGTAACTGAATGTTGACAGTATGCTCAGTGCAATTCAGTGATTCTGACCACTGCCAGAGTTTTTCATGTGAATCAGTGAATGAGTAGCATTTTGTGGATCAGTGTCTTCTAAATTTTGTAAGTTCATAGTTTGGAGGCCAGATTTTATCTTTGGAGGAACAACATTATACATTGTAAATTAACCTCTGTTCTGGCACATTACATGTACATTTTTGTGTTTGGGTTCATGGTGTCCATTAGAGAATAAAGATTTACTGTCTTTGTATCTTTTACTCCACCAAACATAGCACAGTAACTGGCCTATAACAAGTTATCTGTAAGTATTTTTCGAATTAGTCAAATATGCTGAAAAGAATTGTTGTATTTATTTCTCTAATGCTTAATCAGTTTTCTGATTTCTAATCTTACTTCAGGTTTGACAAATAAGTCTGTCTAAATGAGCCTATTTAATCTTTTCAATCCTTTTGTAATTAATGTGTAACACTAAAATCAGAGTACATAACATAATCACCTATTTATAATAAAGAATGGCTTCACAGTAGACTTTTAATTTGAATTATGGGGAGTAAATCTTTTACTAGAACATACTCTTGCATGTAAGTGAGAGATTTCTCCACCCTCAAGTCACTGTGCTTTGCTTTTATTATCAGGAAATGAGGTTTTAGGATAAAGGTGGTTTCTACTTTCAGTTGTGTTACTTGTGACAAGCCAGAAAGCTGATCTGGTAGTGAATAGGGAATGAACATTGTGCAGTGTTGGCAGATGGCAAGGATACTTAAGACAAATGCTTCCAAGTTTTAGCGCTGATAAATATTACTTATTTGCATCACATAAAAGGTTTCAGCGTATCAGTTTGATTATCTATTTGACAAAAAGCATTCCAGTCTTGTAAATAAATACAAAAATATGAACAAATATTATAGCAGTTGCTGTTGTTTTTTTAAGCAATTTAACCTCATGCTGAAGTAAAGAATCATTTGGGACGGCCAAAGTCACCTGCTGTCTTCTTGTTCTGTACAGATTTTATTTTAGAGAAAATTACTTGTGTTGCTTCAAAACCTTAATTGCCAATATGTGAATGAAACCTTTTAATTGAGTAGTACATGTTTAAAGTACACAAGGTGACATTCATCATGAGAAGTAAGTACAAGTACATGACATAACTTCTTTTTTTATCCATTATCCTCCTCTTTATCTCCCTCCATCTCTTAGATCCCATTTCCTTTATTTGGTACATGTTTTATAGTACATATTGATCATGTTCCTTGCAGGGTCTTGGTACATTTGCACGACCCATTCCAGTTCTTTTTCAAAACCTATTTTTCTTCATTTCCCCTCCATCTCTTGGTTCCTGACCTATATACTAAAGATTTCTCTATTTTGCATTATATTTTATTTTGCTTTTTAATTTATATTTTAGGTTTCAGATATAAGAGAAGCTACGCAATATTTAAGTTTGTACCTGCTTTATGTCATTTAATATGATGGTGTCAAGGTGCATTCATTTTCCGATAAGTGACTCAAGTACACAATTCTTTAAGGCGGAGTAGTACTCCATTATAAAATAATGTGTTCTTGTGCCAGGCATGGTAGCTCATGCCTGTAGTCCCTGCACTTGGGAGGCAGAGGCAGGAGGATTGCTGTGATGTGAGTTTGAAGCTGAGCTCGGGGCCAGCCTGAACTACAAAGCAAGATCCTGTATCAAAAACAAAAAACAAACAAACAACAACAACAAAACATGTTCTTTACCTATTCTTCTGTTGGTAGACATATACACTGCTTTAGCTATTGCAAAACTTTAGCTATTGTTTTTTCCAGCACTATTTGTTAAAGAGGCTATCTTTCCCTCATTGAAGGTGTTTGGCTCCTTTGAAAAATGATGAGATGTATTAGTATATCTGGGATTGTTTCTGGATCTTCTAGTCTTTCACTGATCTTCAGGTCTATTACTTTGCCTGAATCTTGCTGTTTTTGTTACAGTGGCTTTGTAATATAGTTTCAAGTAGGGATTGTGATACCCCATGCCATGTCATTGTTGCCTAGAATTGCTTTTGGTATTCTAAGTCTCTTGTGGTTCCTGATCAATGTTTTGGTTATTTTATCTAAATCTGTGAAATATGATGTTGGGATTTCAAATGGATTGAATTGAATCTGTATAATAGATGTGGGAGTGTAGCCATTTTGATGATTTTGATGTTTCCTACCCAGGAACAAAGGATGTCTTTCCATTTTCTGATATCCTCTTCCATCTCCTTTTTCAGAATGCTATTGTTTTTGTAGTAAAAGTCTTTCACCTCCTTTATTAAACTGATTTCCAGATATTTCATTTTTTGGATGCTATTGTAAAAGGAATTGGCTCCCCAATTTCTCTCTCCATGAGTCTGTTGTTTATGTATACAAAGGCTAATGATTTTTGAGCATTGATCTTACATTCAGCTACACTACTAAATTTGCCAGTTAAGTCTAGCAGTTTTTTGGTTGAGTTTTTAGGATCTTCTATATAGAGTCTCATACCATCAGCAAATAATGACAGTTTAACTTCTTCCTTTCTTGTCTTTATTCCTTTTATTTCTTTCTCTTTACTAATTGCTGTGGCTAATGTTTCCAACACTATATTGAGCTAGAGTCATGATAGTGGACTTCCTTATCTTGTTACTGATCTTAGTGTGAAAGGTTTCAGATTTGATAATTAACTGTGAGGTTGGCTGTTCTTTTCTTGTAAATAACTTCTATTAATTTGAGATAAAATCCATCTATTCCAATTTTCTGTATGGTTTTGGTCATGAATGGGTGTTGGATTTTGTGAAATGCTTTTCCTGCATCTATTGAGATGACTATATGACTTTTGTGCTTAAGTCTGTTAATGTAG
Organism: Petromus typicus; assembly: GCA_004026965.1. NCBI lineage: Eukaryota > Metazoa > Chordata > Mammalia > Rodentia > Petromuridae > Petromus > Petromus typicus. Next base: position 7,409 of record PVIR01038359.1, read on the forward strand.
TATATTACATGCATTGATATACATATGTTGAACCATCCTTGCATCCCTGGGATGAATCCAGCTTGGTTAGGGTGTGTCATCTTCTTGATGATTGTCTGTGTTCTGTTTGTTGGTGTCTTATTTAGGATTTTTGCATCTATGTTCATTAGGGACATTGGCCTGTAGTTCTCTTTTTTGGTTGGATTTTTATCTGCTTTTTCAATCAGTGATGGTTGCTTCTAAGAAGGAAATTTGCAGTATTGCTTCCCATTCAACTTCATTAAAGAGTCTGAGCAGTAGTGACATTAACTCTTCTTTATAAGTTCTTAGAATTCAGAAATAAAGGCATCAGGACTTTCCTTTGTTGGTAAGTTTTTTATTACATTTTCAATTTCTCCAGTTGATGTTGGGGTATATAACATTTTTGTATCTTCTTCATTCAACTTTGGAAGTTCATACACATCTAGGAATCCATTTCTTCTACGTTTTCCATTTTATTGGGGTACAGATTTTCAAAGTAGGTGTTCACTATCCTCTGGACTTCTGGATTTGTGGTGATTTCTTCCTTTTCATTCCTGACTGCATAGATTTGAGCTTTTTGCTTCCTTTGTTTGAAAAAGTTGGCTAAGAGTTTGTCAGTTAAATATTTAAAAATTGTCAAAGCCTAGTTGTTGTACTATCAATGAAATAGGGGCCTAGATATGGGAGAATCAAAGAAGAATAATTTGAAAACTTAAATTCGAGGAAATAAGGAAGAGAAGAAAATGAGTAAAGGTGCTATTAGGGAGTGGATAGATATTTACAAAATTAGACAAAGATAACAGCAAAAAGGAATGATAAATAGAACATAGAAGAAAAAAGGAGAGCCAAATTCATTATGCAATTTTGCTTTATTTTTCATAGAAGTAAGTAGACTTCATTTAAATTTTTTATAAATAAAAAATAATTATGAAGTGTAAAAAGAAGAAAAAAATTAAAAATGAAAAGATGATGAGTGAAAACTAAGATAAGGATGAAAAAAATAGAAAAACAAAAACAAAGTAAAGGACAAAGGAAACATTCCGTAAACCTCAATATACCAATGAAGATGAAAGAGGAAGGAAAAAAATCAATTCAAAAAAAGACAAAAACTCCAAAAAATTTATAGCTGAATTTTTACGTAAGTGGTTTCCTTCTGAGGTCCTCGGTGTTAGAGTCTAGCCATTCCTGTTTTTTTCCACTTAGCCTTAGTGTTTGTGGTCTTTCACGGAGTTTCTGTCTGGCAACCAGAAGCCTCTCAGTCTACATCAGTCTGTGACAATATCCAAACTGTAAGAACCCTGCTCACGCCCACAGATAAGGAAGGCAGTCAGACCCCAGATCCATACCTGATGGATACAGTAGGGTCAAGATTGAAGTGCTCAGTGTGAACATTTTCAAACCCAGAGCAACTCACAGTAGATGTGTCCCTATTGCCATGGGGTGTGGGGCCTGTGTCTTTGCCGGCCACAGCTCAAACCCCTCGAGGATCTCTTTCCTACACCCTCCACCGGTGGCTGTTTACCATGGAGTTCCTGACTCACTGTGGAAAGGTAAATCCTGTAACCTTGAAGTGAAACTTTGTATGCAAGATTCGGTCAGCCCTTTCCTGGAGCAATGCCCATCCCTTTTCTCTCAGGTGCTATTGGGGGCGCCTGCTCTGGGGTCCCTCTCCTGGTGTTGCCTGAGGTATAGAAGAGTCCCATCAGAGCAAAACTCTTAACTGTCCCAGCAAAGCATAACAGCTTTGGTGTCCTTCTTTGTCACCCCAGACTGCTGACGCGGTTTCTCTGAAGCCCCCAGTGCTCCCCTTGCATCTGCAGAGTCCAACTCTTCCTGTGAGCCACAAGCAGGGAGCCACGGAGAAAGTCCAGGCTGTTTTGGTCCCTTTTCTGCATTTGGTCCATCTTTTCACCTTCTCTGTAGTGTTTAATTTTCATGTAAGTTCCTTCCTGCTTCCTGGGGCACTAGCTCTCTCTCTTTTCTGTTCTTCCCCAAGTTGTTAATTCCCAGTGCTGGCTGCAGCTCACCACTCTACCATTTTTACCATGAATGAACTTTTAGTAGCAGCCATTTAGAATATCGAGGTTATGGGACATCAATTACATTAAAGCTTAGTAGAAATAGAGACCCAATGAGTGGTGAGCAAGTACAAGCAAAGAAAAGAAAGGTGGTAAAATATATACTGTATAATTTATGGTCTATGACTGCATGTAAATGCAAAGCAAGTTGACTTTGGAGCAGTTCTTGGCAAATTGCCAAAGTTACTTGTAATGTTACATTCATAGTTTCTTCTTGAGCAGTGTTACAGAAAACTGAGTTCTTAGAGCTGTGAAAAGTAACAAATCATATTATAACAAAGTTACATTAATATATTTTACATTTTAACATCTTTTTAAAAGACATATTTCTAATTTTACTATCTGTAATAAAAAGCATATAATTAAAAGTTAGAGCTTCCACACAGGTAGCCAGTGTCTGCCATTTGTAGATGTTCTTTTTTTTTTTTTTTTAAGTTTTTTTGAGACAGGGTCTCGCTTTGTGGTTCAGGCTGGCCCTGAGCTCAGCCTCAAACTCACATCACAGCAATCCTCCTGCCTCTGCCTCCCGAGTGCTGGGATTACAGGCGTGAGCCACCACGCCCGGCACTGTGGTATGTGGTACTGGTTGCTGCTGGGCGTGAGTCTCCGCACCCAGTATTGTTATGTGGTTACCTGGGATCGAACCTGGGTCCTTGCGGTTGCAAGACAGGCGCCAGAACCACTGAGCTAACTCGCCGTCCCCATTTGTAGATATTCTTTGAGACATTTTTCTGGTATTTGTTTTATGTGTATAGGCCACTGAATTCAGTTGATTTCTAAGTCAGAACATGATTTTCTGGTTTGTGTTTAATAGTTTCTCACTCTTTCTCTTCCTTCCAGGCTTGCTATGGGTGCTCTCCAGGTTCAAAGTGCCACTGCAGTGGTGTCAAAGGAGAAAAGGTAAGGTCTGAGATGTCCTTTGCAAACTTAGTAATTAAACCACTGATTTTTTTTTTTTTTTTTTTTTTTTTTAGACAGAGTCTCGCTTTGTAGTTCAGGTTGGCCCTGAGCTCAGCCTTAAACTCACATCACAGCAATCCTCCTGCCTCTTCCTCCCGAGTGCTGGGATTACAAGCGTGAGCCACCACGCCCGGCACTGTGGTATGTGGTACTGGTTGCTGCTGGGCGTGAGTCTCCACACCCAGTATGGTATGTGGTTACCTGGGGATCAAACCTGGGTCCTTACACTTGCAATACAGGCACCGGAACCACTGAGCTAAATCCCCAACTCTAAACGACTGATTTTTAAGACATTTTAAAAACAGAGGTCCCATCCCAGCACCTAAGCATGCACAATGGATTTTAATGCATGGTTTTAAAAAACTTGTTTTATATCAGTCTGTATCTCAGAGATTAGCAAATATTTTCTATAAAAAGCCATGTAGTCAATATTTTATACTTTCTGGGACACAAAGTCTGTGTAACATTTTCTTATTTCTGTTCTTTTTGGTTTATTTGTTTGGATCACTTGTTCTTCAGTTCTAGATATGGAAACCGGGGCCTCCCAAATGTAAGACAAGCATTCCGTTGCTGATCTGCATCTTCAGCTTTTCTTTCCTTAGTTTAAAAATGGACTTTTAGAAGTGACCAAAAGAATCTTTATTCCTTGGACTATATAAAATGAGCTGCTAGTTGTACTTGGCTTGAGAACTGTAATCTGCTCTTCCTTTACCTTTATTTTTCTATACCTAAAAGTCTAATAAATTTCTTGTTGATTTTATATCTTCTTTAGAAAAAAACTATTGCTAGGATACATTTTCATTCTCATGAAACTATTGTAGTTATAAAAACACCTTCTTATGAAATGGCAACATTTTTAAGAGTACATTTAACTCACATGTAGGAACAGATTTTTAGCAATTAGTCTTGTTTTTCTTTAAACTAGCATATTTTAAAAAGCTAGTTTTTTGGCTGTGTTGGTGTTTTCTCTTGCTGTGCAGAAGCTTTTTAGTAATTTGAAATCCCAGTTGTTGATTTTTTTCTGCTAATTCCCATGCTGCTGAGGTTTTGTTCATAAAGACTTTCCCTATGCCAGTGTCTCCAAGAGTTCTACCTAATGTATTTTCCAGCAAGTTTAGTGTTTGTTTTAATAGCTATGTCTGTAATCCACTTTGACTTTAGTTAGGTTCATGGAGAAAGAGACAGATCTAGCTTTAATTCTTGGCAAGTTGAAATCCAGTTTTTCCAGCACCATTTGTTAAAGACGCTATCTTTCCTCCATTGAGGGTGCTACTCTGCCATGAAGTATGATAAATTTGAGTCATTTGTACTCCCATGAATGTACCTTGAGAACATACTCATAAGGGAAATAAATAGGACACAAATGTGTAAATACCATATCTTTTCTCTAGTGTGAAAAACCAAAGGTGTAAATGAATGACAAGATGTGTGATAGCTAAATGTGAAATAGGAAGATGTGCAAAAGGAAAATGGTGGATAGGGGAAAGTGAAGAGAAAGAAAAAGTTTGATAGTAAAAGAAAGGAAAGAAAGCTTATGTATATAGAGAATGGGGGTTGTAGGGAGGGCAGAAGAATGGGAAAAACAAGACTCAAGAAATGTCATATACAGATGCAAATTCTCAATGTTAAATGTGATCGTAATGTATCTATTAAATGTGCCAATAAAATCAATTAAAAATAAAATAAAATAAGTTGGCTTTATCAGAAATTGTCATGCTTGCACAATTTCTCAAAACCTTAAGTCATTTTGTTTTAGAATTTTGGTAAAACATTTTTCTAAAAATTTTGTGGGATCCTTTGAGGAATTTCATTTATTATTATTTGTTCTGTTGAAGCTTAGGAATCTAAGGTTGAAGAAGACTCAATTGATGAGATGAAGTGGTAGTGGAGAGGGTGGAGTTAAAATTAATACAAATTTCTGAATAGGGTAGAAGGAGTTGGGTTATTTCCTTGATTAGAAAAGATGGTCAAAAATGAATTTTTTTGTAGAACTTCTCTTTGTCATGTTGTTTCATATATAAACTGTAAGTAGTAATTTTATCTACCTTTTCTTGTCATCAAGAGTTTCAAGGTAGAATGTAAAAGTAGAATATCCTCTGACACAAAGTAAGCACTCAGCACAGTTGAGCTATGGTTATTGTTGAGTTTTGAATTCCCAAGATGTTTTTAAGACAGTTGTTTATAGAAGATTAGCTTTAAGAAAAAAATTGACATTTGAGATTTCCCAGTGAAAGAGAGAAAAGGTCAAAAAAGGAATTGAGAACAACACCTATATTTAAAGGACAAGCCAACAGGAAAGCGTTTTCTTTCACAAAGAAAAATAAGAATTTTTTTTAAAAAAAAGTTTTGAATTCCAAAAATATATATACCACACCATTTTCTGCTGTGTTAGCAAATTACAGTAAAACCTCGGGCAGTTTGAGAATTAAATAAGCATTTAATGAAAGGTAGTAAAAATTAAGCATGCAGGGTTTAGATGTAGGATCCTACTCACAGTCTTCCTTATATAAGGCTTGTACAGCTTTACCTGTATTAAACCTTGTACCTTTGAAAGTATCAGGATTATTCTTTCAATTATTTTTTGAGACTGTCCTCATATCTTCCATATTACAATATTGCTCAGTCAGATATGACCACTTTGATTGGCTATAAGGTAAGGAGATTGTAGGATACAACATGTATTGGTATAAGGTTTTATTACTACCAGCACAGTCAAGGATTTTAGCTTTCTCCACTTTCAGTCCCTAGTTTATCTCTCTCTTATCTGTAGCCTAGATAGCATTTTTATTCCTGAGAAAATACAGCTTTCTTCAATTACTGTTTTCAAGTTTTGGCAGAGGTGTGCTATGAATACCAGCTGAGATTCCAAAATATTTTTCACTTATGGAAATCTACTGGAGCTAGAAAAAGTTTTCCTCTTGTTTTCTTTTTGACTAGAACTCGTAATCTGATTTTTACTACTAGCTCTGTCAGTAATGGACTATGGGATGATTTGAGGCAGTCCAGCTATAAAAAATTTTCAAACAATATATATCTCTCTTCTTGCCCTATTTCCTTCAAAATAATTGAGTTGAAGTTAATTAAAATTAAATTATTATAATTTAAAAACTAATTATAGTGGTAAAGAGATAAATTTCTAGAAAACAGAGAATATATAGATACAGTTACATGTCAATAATAATACTGTCAAAGTCACATGAGTGTTCCAACCTGTTAGTAATTAGTCAAAATTTGATTCACTGGAATTGAGCAAGTAAATGAAAACTGACCAGAAATAGTCTTTTTAAAGACATATCTTTAGATTATAGAATGATTCAACATAAGGAATTCTTCAATACAAAGTTATGTGAGTTCTTTAGACAAAACAGTACTTACAGTACAAACACACATGCGTATACACTTGTGATCTGGAGATAAGAAAAAGAATCTACTGTGTCTTCACCTTTAGAAGGTGTATGTATCTTTATCGGCCCTTTATTTGGATTTCTTGTGGGTATCAGTGCTTTTTATTTCTCCAATATTGCCTGGACTGTCCCTGTAAGATCTGATAGAAGCATTAATAGAATAAGATATAGCTTTAAGCTTTAGGAGAGTAGAACTATGTTTGTAGTCCTCTACTTGAAAGCATGTTCCAAGGAGCATTGAGTCTTCGAGGTTCTTAAACTTCATATTGAAGGACTCTAGTTAGGTCATTGCTCTCCCTAGCAGTGCTGGAGTCTACATCCTTTCTATGTCTGGGTTTATGTGATTTAACTAACCCTAATGTGTCAATCTAACTAGTACTTAGGCTGGCTCAACATTCTCTACTCTCTGGCATTACGAGTGTTAACATCAGACAAGAGTACTGTACATATGCTTTTAAGATGGTGGGCTCTCTCTGACAAGGAGTCAGCCCCCTGTGCTGGTATTCAGTGCTATGGTCAGAATTGAGACTTGAGTTATAATTCAACTAATTATTCTAAGTAAAGAAATTACTGGGAATTTTCTTTCATTTTTTTATTTTCTACAATAAACATGTATTCCTTTTGGTATTATTATTTTTTTAATTATCTTTATTGGTACATTAAATATACACATCATGATTGCACTCCATAATGGGGATTTGTACCAGTATAAGACACAACTTAATTCTCATTTTTTCCCATAGCCCC
>PVIR01038360.1:0-14601 GCA_004026965.1 Petromus typicus
TCGCCATAAATGAGTGGTCAGTAATTTCACTCTTGGATTAGAAAGGTTTCTGCTAATGTCAACACCAAGAATGAATGGTCTTTATTCCTCACAGGTACCTAACTGCCTGTAGATTCATTTTCTGGCCCCAAGAATCCTTTACATTTATGCAGCTCTGAGGATTATCTCATTGTTTTTGTATTTTGCATGCTACTATAACTGTTAACATTTATTAATCACCCAGATCACTCACTGTTGTAAATTCTTTACACATATTAATGCCTTTAATCCTCATAACGAGTTCACTACGATGTTGGAGGCTGAACTAACATAATCTGCGTTGGATACACAGGAGACTGAGGCTCGGAGTAGATAAGTGACTTCTCAGTGTTGTCTCACTGATAAGAAACAGAAAAGCTGTTGGATCCTGGCCCACAGCCTTAACCTCTGCTGCTTAACACACTGCGGGCTTGTAGTAAGATGTGCAAACTAGGTCACCGCACAGCGAGGTAGAGGGACATTTTAATATCATTCACAAAAGAACATGTACCATGACTTACCCTAGTCTGGTATTTCCCAGATCACCAATCTCTCTTCCCCGAAAGTATGTAACTATTCAAACTTCACTTCTCCGTTAGTCTGGACATTCCAACTAACTTTCTTTCCCTGTTTTTTTCCTTCTCTTTCTTCTTCTTTCTCTCCTTTCCATTCATTCCTTCCTCTTTCTTCCCTTCCTTTTTTCTGTCCTTCCTCTTTATCTTTTCTCCCTTTGTATCTTTCTGTTCTTTATAACATTTTATGGTTTAAGATCCATGTATGGGGCTGGGGATTTAGCTCCGTGGTTCTGGCGCCTGTCTTGCAAGTGCAAGGACCCGGGTTCGATTCCCCGGTAACCACATACAAGGTGTGGAGACTCACGCTCATCAATAATCAGTACCATATACCACAGTGCCAGGCATGGTGGCTCTCACCTGTAATCCCAGAACTTGGGAGGCAGAGGCAAGAGGTTTGCTGTGAGTTCAAGGCTGAGCTTAGGGCCAGCCTAAAGTACAAAAGCAAGACCCTGTCTCAAAAAAATCCCCCAAATTCGTGTGTGTGTGTGTGTGTGTGTGTGTGTGTGTGTGTATGTATCAGCTCTCTATTGTTGAATTTTCTGTTGGTTGGAGGAGAGAGTGAAGTTATCTAGACCTGAATGTCCCACAGGTGTGGGCTGTTTGTGTATGCAAATTCAGGCATCAAAACACATCTATTGCAAGAAATACTTCCTGTTAGAGTATTTTTCTTTTTGGTAAGATGCAGCATTTGGTGAAACTGGATTTACATGATGTGGTTAATGTTTAAATGATCAGCTTCTTTATAGAAGTGTAAATTAACACAATCATGCCTAAGAGCTTCTTTTTTCCCCCTTGTTCCATCTGCACCTTGATCTGGAATTCTGACATTTTGAGGGGGTTTAGGGATTTATACTCATCCCTAAAGCTTCTCTTAAATGCAGTCAATGATCACATATTTATTGAATGCCTCAGGCATCCAGTAATACAGGGAGTAGATTTGCTGTTCAAGCTATGGGTCCAGAAGACACAGAGCTTCCCAGTCTATTTGAGGAGACAGAACATACACCCATGGAAACATGATCAAGGGCTGTGATGACCTTCATGGATTCAGAGCCCAGAGGCAACAAAGAGAAGTTCAAACGTCTGTCTGCCTGGGTTCAAATCCGGTCTCCACCATGGACAAGCAGTACAACATTAGGAAAGTTATTTAACATTCTAGCCTCAGTTTTCTATATGTACTGACTAGGTTATGGAACCAATAATAGTCCCTATCATGAAGTCTTTTTATGAGCAAAAAATGAAATAATATCCACAGTGTAGTTAGAACAACATTGGCACACAGCAAGTACTTCATAAATGTTAACTATTGTTTTTATTTCTTTATCCATCATGTCTGGATATATGCAAAATACAGACAGGCAAGCCTGGGCTGGATATTGTCTGCCTTTGTTGGTGATGTCACGTCCTGTCTCAGGCATGTTATGGGCATATAGTAGGGCACAACAATTGACTAGGAAGTTCAGTAAGGCAGCATTCGGTCATATCATTCAGTGAGCATGGGAACAAGTCCTCAAAACCCACCCCCCTTCCTCCTACCTATCTACATTAAACTGTGGTGACTCTTCTTTTTGGGGGTTCCCACTCTGATCACCAGAGATGGGAAAGAGACCCAGCTAATCTTGATAGCTAGATGACTCAGGATTCGAGATTTATGGAGACAGCCTGCTGTCCCATGTTACACAGGAATGTCAAGCGTGGCTGGCTAAGCCATGCTGACGCTGAGCTGGACTGTGCCAGTTTAGTTCAGTGAACACGAACCTTTTGTGCCTCGAGAAGGGACCAGTTAAAAGATTGAATATGGATGTTTTGCTTCCCAAAGAGTAGAGGGACAAGAGCTTTTGTTCCATTGCTGACTCTTCTGTTTCCATCTTCAGATCTGGACCAGTAGAACAAACTATACCCTGTGAACCTCAGGGGAAGGAGGGTGAGAGAGCCCTTGCCTTCCCTCTTCTTCGTGCCTCACCCCAAAAGGATGTGCCCACCTCTAGTTGCATCTTTCCTTCACAGTATCAGCCCTCAGGGAAAGCAGTACTGTGCTATTGTGTACAGTCAGCAGTATTACCTCCCCGGCTATGAGGTGGTGGTAAGTGAAGAATAGTGACCAACACCACAATTTTATTCAGGACTTTTCAGAATGGAGGCTCTGGGGTCCCTGCTTCATATGCTGTGTTTCATTTCATCTTCACAAATGGTTTATTTCACAGACAGTGCAACTGAAATTTACAGAGGCCAAGGTCATCACTTAAACAGTGGCAGGTAGAGTTGGCCTGGGCAGGGATCCCATCCAAAGAGTGGTATACGTGGTTCATACAGGCTCCCTCAGGTGGGGAAGCACAGGGGTTCCTAGCTGCTTCTTATAGCGGAGATTTGTTCTGCCACATGAGGCCAATGAAATGCTGGGGGCCAAATGAAGCCTCATGGAGAGCAGTTTTCCCAACATCAGCAGTGAGTCCGGCTCCTCTTTGGGTCAGCTTCTTTCAGCTTTCCTTAGCTCATGACTTCTTCGTTTCCTAGCTCCATTGCATATGGCATCTGGCTCCTGGTGACTGTCTGTAGCTTCCCTTCAGGGCTCAGGTCCATTGTATTCTTCCTAGAAGGATTCAGTCTACTGCCATGCAGGCTTGGGTACCCCAGGTGGGTAGAACTACCCCTAAGAACACCCCCTATACACGCCAGCCCAGGGAGGACTCTGTGTAGCAAGTATTGGCCCCAGAACCATCCAGCTGTGTGCAGGGAGGCAGCATAACAGAGCCACAGCAAGGGGACACCCAGGATATGGTGGCACAAAGAGCTTTCCAGTATTGACTAGGAGCCAATGTGCTTTTCTGATTAACTGCTAAGGCTTTAGGAAATGCCCAGCTAGGGAACCTGGAGGAGCCTGCTGTTTATTGGCCATGTGAATGTTGAGCACTTGTTTTTTTTTTTGGTTTTTTTGAGACAGGGTCTCGCTTTGTGGTTCAGGCTGGCCCTGAGCTCAGCCTCCAACTCACATCACAGCAATCCTCCTGCCTCTGCCTCCCAAGTGCTGGGATTACAGGCGTGAACCACCACACCCGGCACTGTGGTATGTGGTACTGATTGCTGCTGGACGTGAGTCTCCATGCCCAGTGTGGTATGTGGTTACCAGGGATCAAACCCAGGTTCTTGCGCTTGCAAGACAGGTGCCAGAACCATTGAGCTAACTCCCCGGCCCTGTTGAGCACTTGTTTGGTCTTTCCGAAGGTCATTCTTTTCTTCTGTTAAATGGGTGCAACAAAAGCAGCCCCCTCAGAGTGTGGGATTAATTGGAATAACATCTGAAGGGCATTTAGCACAAAGCATCTACATGATAAGTATCACTACTATTGTCATCAGTATTGGTAAAGTAAACTCATAGCCGGGATTGAAGCAAATCACAAAGATCCCTGTGGACAGACTAACAGAGGGATTAAACATCTACATTCTAAAGGCAGTGAGCCTTCGTTCAGATCCTGGCTCTTACAGGTACTGGCTGGGTTATTGAAAAAGTTACCTTTGTCTCTAAGGAAGCAAAACACCTAGCTCAGAAAATTACTGTGAAATTAGAAAAGACAGATAGGCAAGAAATAAAAAAGAAAGATAGCAAAAGGGAACAAGGGGAAAGGAGGGAAAGCATTTACTCAGTAGAGTGCCTGGCATAAGTGGACAACATGATTATGAATATCATTAGTCTTAGCCCGCTAAGCACTAGGCTGAAATCTGATGATGCACTTTTTTTTTTAACAAGTCAACTCCACTGTTCAGAGCAACGAGAGAGTTGAATGGGTTTTCATTCAAACCTACTGCACCATATTAGTGCCTAGACTTTAAGCACAATTGTTTAAAAGAGAAGAAAGAGACAAAGAAGGAAAAAAATTGAAAAACAATAAGAAAAATCAAGTGAGTCTCAGTGTGTGGCTATAGAAGAATCGAGAGGGAGAGAAGACACTTGACTTTCTTCATCACCTCTTCCTGCTACTAATACCTATTAGCATAGGGCTGACCAACTTCTGGTCACTTCCCTGGCCTCTGAGAGCCAGAGACAGGCGAGGTGGGCAAGCAAGGTCATGATTATTCGTGGAATCCTGATAGCTCCATTGCTTCTGAGAATGTGCAAAGCCCCTCATTTTCTTATCACATTTCAGATTCTGAGATGTTTATCCATAACATGACAGTTACTCAATGGATTTCCACCTGGGGAATCAGATAACTAATCTTTAAGGCGGAAACGCTGATGTTGTTTCAGACATAGTAACAAATGAAAACAGCAAAATCAAACTGCACTTTTTGACAGCCTGATGGGGGAGGGTCGTGGGATTTTTTTCTTCCTGTCTGTATGGTCTCGCCTACCTCAGACATTGTTTCTAAGCTGCTTCCAGTCCTTTGCTTGTCTGTTTTGCTGCTGTTCTTTGTCTCTTTAGAAGAACAGACCAATGTGAGGGAGGGGTCCAGCCCCACCCTAACCACTCTGTTCCTGTTGTGACTGAGGAAATGGACTCAGCTTTACCAGGGCTGGTCTTTCACCAATCAGAAAACTGAGGCTTCAGGGGAGATATTAATATGTCCCAAACCCACATAGCTGGAAAGTAGCAAAACCAGAGTCGGATGTCTGTGGGGAACTGGGGATGCAAACTCTCTGATCTTTTCCTCGGCATACACTGCCTTTTCATATATTGAACTTGGAAGTGTTTAATGAACATCTAGCCCAGCATTCTTGACCAGGGATGATGCCAACTTAATCAGTGTTACCAGTTCCCATCTGCATGCTTGGGCCATCCAAAATATGCCAGCTGTTTTGGTGTTTTGCTTGGAATTTCCTAGACATCCTGAGAGCTTCTGTCTTTTTCTTTCTTTGTTTCTTTCTTAGCTTTCTCTCTCTTTCCTTTTCTTCCTGGGCTTTCTCTGGATGAAGAATGCTCAGTCCTTTTTCAATGCAAGACTTAATTCCCTTGGAATAACTTTAAACCACTGAAGTACTGATGTTAGTGATAGAAGAATGTCTGCTTTTTTTGCACCAAAGAGGGGACATTTCTGATTACAAGTGTGTTATATAAAGTTTACGAAAGGTTTCCAAGCAGGATTAAGTCCTGATTGTTGCCCTGCACAATAATTTCCTCGGCGGTTCTTTCATCATTGAGTTCCCATGGTGCCCCAAGTTGGCCAGACAGGTGTGTTCCCTGGACCAGCCCTTCTGTGGACAGATAGTTATTGTGCGGCCACCATTCATCAGACATGATAGGCAGTAATCTGGGTGCGATGAGTCCCTACACCCTAAAGTTTTGTGCACATAGACACAAAAGGGAGACTTGACCACCACTAGTCACAGCTGGGAGGCCCCTATAGAAATCCAAGAGAGGAATAATGGTGTCCAGGTTCAGGCCAATGACTGTGTTGAATATAAAATAGTTGAATTCTGGATGTATTTTGAAACCAGTGCCATGAAGATGTGCTCAGGCCACATATAGGAGAGGAGACAAAGGCAAAACCCAGTGATGTTACCTAAGTTAGATGTTTTTCTCTTCTCTGAACATTTGGTAGAAGGGAATTATTATTACTAAGTTAGTTGAGAAAACTACAGAAAAACGTATCTAGGGATGCAAAGGGGAGTGATTATTGATGAGTTTGGGACATATAAATTTCAGAAGCCTGATAGTGACCCAAGCATGGATATAAAACAGAGAGATGATATCAAACCAATGTTCAGGGAGAGGCCAAGGAAGAGGCTATCCATGTGGAAGTCAAAGAGCTGTGAGTCAGTAAGTACCTGCATATGAGGAAGTCTGATCCCTGCCAAGTACGGCATCATGGCAGAGACAGGCTTCAAGTCACAGATAAATCATCCTACACTACTATGGATTCCAGCTCCTTTTACAGGGGGAGGGGGAGGGAGAGAAGAAAATAGCCAAGTCCTCACAGGGTACGTGTGAGAATAAGCATGAGGAGAAAAACAGACCCAGTGATAAAAGGCAGTAACTATGACGAGTAAGAGTTGAGACTTGTCCTGTGGATGTGAGGGGCTGTAGAAGTCAGCAGCAGCCATGGTGAGAGCTGTCCTAGGACAATGTACTACAGGATGACAAAGCAGGAGACAGGTGTCTGTAAGAGGAGTCAGACGAGCGTGGCAGGGAGCGAGGAGAGGACAAGATGGCCGGGGAGACATCTAAGGATAAATGTAATCTGACAAGAGGCACCAAAATGTTACAAGAAGATAACACTCGGTGGGGAATGTGGCTTGCAGAAGAGCGGAGAGAAGTTGCAGAGAGAAGATACAAGACATGCACAGGAAAAGCATCCCTGGGACATTGTTTATAATAGAAAAGGGCCAAGAAACCACCAAAAGGTCTATCAATAAGAAAGTGATTAAATAAACTGTGATACATCCCTACCGTGGAGTGCTCTTCGGTGATTAAAAAGGATGATGTATATCTGCATTCACTGACATAAATTTATTGTTGAGTAAAAAAGACAAGCTGTGAAACAGCATTTACTGTGTAATGCCATTTATCAAAATGATACCCTTAGAATCCTAAGAATATCAGTCATGTATACACGTCGAAGGAGAGCTTTGAAATTATGTTCATCAGACTGTCGATGACAGCTTCCTCTAGATGATAGAATCTGGTAGAATGTTTTTTTGAGAAGTTTTTTGAGGGGAGTGATAGCTTTCTCTAGATGATAGAATCTGGTACAATATTTTGGGGGTTTCTGGGGTGGTCATTTCTTCCTGTATCTTTTCCAGATGGAATGAACTTTCATAAGCTTCTAATATATTAAACATAAGAGCATGCACATTTTTAGAAGTCGGATGAACAGTTCTTGAGTTCAAGCAAGGTAGACATGGCCTCAGGTCTTGAGTGTGCTCAGGTATTGTTCTGTGTGGATCACAGTCTGCAGGTCAACTGCTGGTCTCTGAACTTCTCCCGGAGAGAGAGGAAAGGAAGAGTCGTGTGGTCCAGTAACCTCCTTCTCTCTTTCAGGGTCTTTCTGAGAGCTATCAACAAGTTTGCAGAGACCATGAACCAGAAGTTTCTAGAACATACCAACTTCGAGTTCCAGGTAATTATGTGGTGCCAGAGTTGCCCTTGGAGTGGGTAGGGCCTGTTCTGGCTTCTTGAAACTAACTGTTCCATTGCACACTTCACTGTCTCTGGGGATGTCCACAGAAAGTGGAGATGGGCAGGAAAGTTCTCAGGGCCGGAAACCAAGGCCTTGATCAACTAGTCACTGACTGAGCCTCATGTGCAAATGTGCCTGCATAATGGGTCATGTGCTAATGAGGAGACTTGTGTTCATCTATTTTCAGTAGAACAGGTGCTGCCTTTCAAAAATACACACTTGCTTTTCTCCTCATTGGAGGCTAGAAGCAGCCAGTCACAGACATAAAATCAGATTTACAAGGCTTACAGTACATCTTTTGTGAATTCCCAATCCTTCTGAAGTCATTTTTAGGGATCAGCCAAGTTGGAGCCTCTGAGATATTCAGGAGCATAAAAGTCCATCCCAGAGTCAAACAGTGACAAACCCTCTCCAGATCCAGGGTCAGGAAGAACCAGCTTTTCCAAGCCAGGGGGGAAATTCCACATGGCTGCCTATGGCTGGAGGTATGAGACAGAAAGCCCTGCAAAGGCCCCGAGGGAAGTCCCTAACTTCCTGAATCTCTTACAGTGAGAACTAAGTTATTACAACTCACTAATCCTGGTGAACTGGGGCCGTGGCATTTTGTACTTGTTCCTGTGAGGTGTTCCGGTCTTATCTAGGCTTTGACCTCTTCAGGCAAGACCTGGAGTACATCCATGCTCAGGTACTACAGGTGGAAAATGCTATCAACTACATTTTCTACTCCAGAAGGGTTTCTTAGCATTGGGTATGCCAATGGCCTTGTTGGGAAAACACATAAAGAAGGTCCCACCAGTTTTCTGTCCAATACCTCATCATCAAAGAGGTCCTTCTGGCCTGACTCCTCCCTCTCAGATGATCCTCCAGTAATGATACCAGTCATTAGTCATCCATCACCACTGGGCCTGCTGGAGTCTTTCCATGGCACAAATTGTCATTTGAAATCATCTTTTGTACATGTTTGCCTACCTGCATGTTTTCTTTGTTTTTGAAGCTTCGTGAGGGTGAAGATTTCATACTCAAAGCCACCCTCTCCTCTGTGCCTGGCACACTGTAGGCCTCTGCTCTGCTGAGAGTAGTAGCTTCGCCAACATCGTCTTTGAAGAAATACTCTCCCACTATTTTGCGTTCAAGTGAGAACTGTGGATAACTGTGATAAAAACAGTAGCTGCCTTTTTCTGATAGGCTCTACACACCACATCTCATGAGGAACACGCCATGGGCATCATCTTTCTTAATACTTACGGCTACCATGCAAATTGGCTGCCATGACTAACACATTACCCCCTTGTACAGAGCAGGACTAATTTCAATGCCCACTGAGTAGAAAGACTACTCGCTGCAATGGTAGACAGCCCCAAGTTACAGAGCACACAAGTGCACGTGGGGAGAGAACTCAGTTGGCCCCAGCTATTTGCCAGGTACAGAGTGACTGAGGTCTGGAGTTGACTGCCTGGCTGGGTCTGGGCGAAAGCATCTCTTGGCATTATACACTTTTAACAGGAGAACAAAACATGTCATTTTGGCTGTTTTGAATCAAGAGAAATGTTTGATTCCTTTCCAGAGGTGGCTTGGTGCCTACAGACTCCAGTTACAGGTCTCTTCGGAGAAGTGGATATAACCATGGGGTTCTCAGAGGGACAGTTTGGAATGACAGACCTATGGCCAGGAGAGCCAGTCTTTGGGCCAGCAAGGAGCCAGCAAGTTTGTTCATCTCTTTACATGGGTGTTGACAATTACAGATTCAGACCAGCTTTCCTGACTGAGGCTCTCCCCCATGGTCTCGGGGGCTTCTTTCCGAGGAAGATAGGCTTCAGTCCTTCATGACCTCCTTTTATCTTTTTTTGCCATTTTTCTGAAAGGAAATCTGTATCTGAGAAATGCCCAGAGAATGGCAGAGCCATACAGACGAAGTCTGAGGTTATGAGCTGTGAGACTTGAGGAGAATTACTTTTCTTCTCTGTGCTTCAGTTTCCTCATCATTAAATCAAGATGCTCCTAGTAGCTCTCTCACTGAATGGTTATGATAATCACTGACAGTTATTCATGTAAAGCACATAGAATAGTGCTGGGAATACAGCTTTTTAATAGATGTGAGCCCATTATAATAATTATGATCATTTTGATGACAAGAATCATGATGCTGGTCCCAGACACATATGGGCTAGGGACTCGTGTCAATCCTTGTCAAACACAACAGTGGCAGAGGATTTTCCCAATGACCATATTACCTGTGGGTGTCATACCCATGAAGTTCAGGAAAACAGGAAAGAAGCCCATAGTATAAGTCTCTTTCTCTCATCAGGCTTCCATAGATATTTGGTAAAAAAAGTACCCACAGCAGAGTCATTTTTCAGCCTTATCTTTCTCCTGCATATGAGGATGGATTTGTTCTCTGTACCCTGCCTGGAACATGCCTTGTCTCCTTCATATGGTTTCATTAATTATGCATTTCCTATCAGGAGGAACAGCATCTATCACAGAGAGCTGCTGGTCACAGAGCCACTGTCCAGAGGTGGGCAGTGAGATTGTCCTTAATATCTTTTCTGGAACTAGGGTTTGCGATTCTTGCAGAGAGCAGGAAGCGCTGTGAGTGACACTCTAAGGGTGTGGGCATGACAACAGTGGTGTTTGCTGCTTGGAGCTAAGCTCATTTACCTTTCTGAGCCCCATTCTGGATACCTGGGCGTAGTGTTCACACCCATTTGTGTTGCTGGAGGAGATCAAGAAAGGCTTTGGGATTTGAGTCAGCAGGGACTTTTGCTGAGGGCTCAGGTTATTACAATAACTTTTGAGGAGTCTGGAAATAAAGCAAAACAGCCATGCTAGGGTTTGAAAGCATCCTCCAAACTTCACGTGTTGGAAACTTGATACTAATGCAACCATATTGGTATATGTGCTGCCGAAGCGAGCACTAATGCAACCATATTGGAAAGTGAGGTTTTTAAGAGGTGTTTGCAGCATGAAGGCTCTGCAGCTAGTCATGAGCCCCTTAATCATAGACTTCCCAGGCCCTGGAACTTAAAATATAACATCTTTTCTTTATAAACTACTTCTAGTGCTCTGTTATAACCACACAAAGTGGACTGAGACAACTGCCCTATTCTCAAGGATCTTGGAAACTTGAGAAAACACTGCAGAAATCCACCTTCTGCTACCCAAGATTTTGAAGAAAGTAGTTAAGTTTTGTTAGGCACCAGGTTAGGACATTTTGACCTCATGGGCTGGAATGCTACCATATTAATTTTTCATTGGTGAAAAAACAGAGCTTCCTAGAAATTATTGACTTATCTAACTTCTATGTTGGACCCCCCTAGGCAGAGGTCCAGCCCGATCTGCACAATTCAGTCTTCTTCCACTTTTCTGTGCTTTGAATAGGTTCCTTTGGATTCTAGAAGTTGCCTCTGTTTTGATCAGGAAAACTTTCTTCCTTTGCTAGTTATCAGCACTGGAGTAGAAAATGCTGACATGATGGGATGCAGGATTGGACTTTCTAAAATACTCTGGTCAGAATGAGGGGTTACATTGAGGCTCGAGGAATATTGCTGTTGGAGACAGCTTTCTGATTGGTCGTGAGGTCAGTTTATCCACACATGTCTGAGTGTGGTCATCCCGAATAAGCCTAGAGGCATTTTGAAATAAGCTTCAGGGCACCAGCCCAAAATGGGATCATTTTTGAGCTTGTACTGGAGAGTCTATGAAAAGAAAAGCTTCTAGAATATTCTCAGACTGAGAAATTAGAACAAGGGTGGGGCCAGGGATTTAGCTCAGTGGTTCCGGCACCTGTCTTGCAAGTGCAAGGGCCCTGGGTTCAATCCCCCAGTAACAACATAAAATACTGGGTGTGGAGACTCACGCCCAGAAGCAACCAGTAACACATACCATAGTGCCGGGTGTGGTGGCTCACATCTGTAATCCTAACACTCAGGAGGCAGAGGCAGGAGGATTGCTGTGATGTGAGTTGGAGGCTGAGCTCAGGGCCAGCCTGAACTACAAAACGAGACCCTGTCTCAAAAAAAAAGAAAGAAATTAGAACAAGGGTTTTCTTTCTTTTTTTTTTTTTGAGACAGGGTCTCACTTTGTAGTTCAGGCTGGTCCTGAGATCAGCCTTGAACTCACAGCAATTCTCCCGCCTCTGCCTCCCAAGTGCTGGGATTACAGGCATGAGCCACCACTCTGTATATGTGGTTCTGATTGCTGGTGGGCATGGGTCTCCATGCCCAGCATTGTTGTATGTGGTTTCTGGGATCAAACCTGCACCCTTGCAATTGCAAGGCAGGTGCCGGAACTATCCCTGGCCCAAGATTAATATTTATAATGGAAATGTAAACCAGTGACAGGAAAATGCTTATTAAAATCCTGTCTCAAAGTGTGTAAAAGTTCTGGGGTTGAGCTGCTGAGGGTATAGCTCAGGGCAAAGGCCGTAGGTTCAATCTCCAGTACCATTTAAAAAAAAAAAAAAAGTAATAAAGAGACAACACAGAAGGAATAATACCCGAAGCCTTCCAAAAACTCGGTTGTACCGTAGCAGAGTCATGATAGAGACTCAGGTTGAAATGGTTCCAGGAGGCAGAAAGATGGACTTGTGCCTGGGACCACTCCCCTAGTCCTGAGTGCTTCAGCTCCGATGTCCCAGACAACCCTCCACCTAGGACCTCCTTCCCCTGGCACAACACTGTCCCCTAAATGGTGACGGTAGCTGAGCCCAGTAGCACGAGGGGCAAATGGACTGTATCTCTCAGTAACACTGGCTGCTATGTTCTTTTTAAAATTGGCCTTTGAAATAATAATTCAAGTCCATCCAAAAGGCATCTTGAAGGATTCCAGCCCTTGTTCTCTGCCCTGAAAACTATAAAATGTGAGATGAACCAGTGGAAACTTAGCCAATAACCATGGCTAAGGGGAATCAAAAAGGGAAAAGGAACAATTTTAGCAGAAGAACAGAGTGTTTAACAAGGCAAGTCCCGTGAAGGACTTCAGTGTAAGACCTGGAATTATGAAATACCAGAACAAAACTGAGAAATGCTTTATAATATTGGATGAGGCAAGGATTTTTGGACAAGACCCCAAAAGCACAGGTGGCAAAAGTAAAAATAGAAAAATGGGATTATACTAAACTAAAAATTTCTACACAGCAAGGAAAAAAATGGAATACAAAAAAACCTACAGAATAGGTGGAAATATTATCAAACCATGCAGCTGATAAGGGATCAAAATCCACAGGATATAAGGAACTCAACTCTATAGCCAAAACCACACAAATCCAAATAGACATTTCTCAAAAGAAGACAGTCAACTAGTAAAAGAAAAATGCTCAGCACCACCAGTAATCAGAGAAATGCAAATCAAAACCACAAGGTGAAATCACCTCACCCCAGGAGGATGGCTGTCACCCAAAAGACAGAAGATGAGCACTTGTGAGGATGTATAGAGGAGGGAATTCTTGTCATTGTTGGTAGGAATGCAAATTGGTATAGCCATTAGGGAAAGTCTTATGGAGGTTTCTCAAAATATTAAAGCTAAAACTACAATGTGATCCTTCAATCCCAGCACTGGATCTGTCCTCAAAGGAAATGAAATCACTGTATCATATATATCACTATACAGGCCCATGTTCATTATAGCACTATTGACCATAGACAAGATCAATCTAAGTGTCCATGTCCAATGAATGAGTAAAGGTCATGCGGTATTTATTCACAGTGGAATACTATTCAGCCATAAAAAAGACAAGCTGCTGTATTTTATGATAAAATGGACTGATAGTCAGGGAAGATGTTATATTAAGTCAGATAATTCAGGTAGAGAAAGACAAATACCTTATGAATTCATTTATATGCAAAAACTCATTTTCATGGAAGTGAAGAGTAGAATGATGGTTATCAGAGGTTATGGAGGCTGAGAGAAAAGGATACTGAAAAGAGGCTGGCCAGTGGGGACAAAATTATGACTCAGGAGAAATATTTTCTGATATCCTATTACACAGTACAGAGAACTGTTGTCAACAATAAGAATTCAAAGTAGCTAGAGAAGACTTTGACAATTTCACCACAAAGATGATAAATATTTATGGTGACAGGCTATGTGTCCTGCTTTGTACACACAAGGTATACATGTATCAAAACTGCATACTTCACCAAATAAGTTTGTGTAATTATTGTCATTTACATGTAAACTATTTTTAAAGAAAGGGCAGGAGTGAGATAAACTTGGATTTAAGTGCTGCTTTTACCATTTTGGGCAAGTTGTCTGATCACTCAGAGCCTCAATTTGCTGTTGTCTAAAGTGGGAAGAATAATACAAATATCATAATTTGTGCAGCAGACTTAAATGAGGTACACAGAGAATGAATTGCTCATTAATGAACTCATTGAGCATACATTTCGGGAATACATGCTAAGTCAGACGTGAGGCCAGACATGGTTTACAAAGTAGTGAAAAGGAGGTATTCTTGCCTATGTGATGCTTATATCCAGTAGAGGGAACAGAATACATTAGTTTGTTTAAAATATATCCTAAATGCTATGAACAAAGTACAGTATAATGAGGGTAAATAGTGGGCAGACCTGCATTAGAGTGGGTGATCAGGGAAGGATTTATGTGTTTGAACTGATACTGCAAAGTAGAAATTTATTGTCAAGGTTTCCTCATTTAGTCCTCCACACCCCTTAGGTACTATTATCTTCTTTTTTTTTTTTTTTTTTTTTTTTTTGAGACAGGATCTCACTTTGTATTTCAGGCTGGTCCTGAACTCAGTCTCAAACTCAACAGCACTGTGGTATGTGGTACTGATTGCTGATGGGTGTGAGTCTCCACACCCAGTATTGTTGTATGTGGTTACTGGGGATGGAACCCGGGCCCTTATACTAGCAAGACAGGCGCTAGAACCACTGAG
>PVIR01038361.1:0-14587 GCA_004026965.1 Petromus typicus
CCCCTGGAGTACCCACCCTGACTTGATTATTTTACTCTTAGTCCACTTGCAGTATATGGGCACAGAATGCTCCAGGGAAGCCGTGATCATGCCCAGCTGCCTGAGTGCTGGCTGTGTGCCCTCCCTGTGAGTGACTCCTGCCACCTGTCTAGCCATCCCCTTCCCTGACTATGCATCCTCATGGTTGTGTTCAAAGGCAGGTACCCTGGAAGGACCACTAGGCTGAATTCAACACTAAGATCCCAAACATGAATGTATCTGCAGCATAGTGGCAGATCCCTCCCTTCGTCTCTGTCAGTAAGTTGTGGCTCATTCAGTGTGACTCCCTCCACAAAGCCCCAAGGCCTCACACCTACACAGAGCTCTTCTCTTTGTAACTCTAAGGCCGCACTGATGTGTATTTGGCAAATATGTGTCCACAGTGCAGCATAGAAGCTAGGCCAGATGTGGGCAGGAAAGTTCATCAGAAGTGCTTCAAGGTAACTTATTCTTCAGAAGACAAATCTTGAACCAGAGAGATCACTTAGTGTATCAGTAAAGAGCATGGGCCCCAGGGAATTCTATGGGGAACTGTCCCAGAAAAGCTAGGGAACACTGATCTGTTCTAAGTTGGTGTCATTGTCAGGTGAGGTTAGTAACGGGATCTAGAAAGCCATGTAAGGACAGTGGTATTGTGACTATTGGGACAGCACCAGGCCTAAAGCAGAGGGAGGTTGCAAAGCTACTTGTTATTATCATTTTCCCTGATCAACACTTCTTATGACAAGCAGTGTCAGTCCATATAAGAAAATGTGCTGCCTATGATTTTCCAGCATGCAGTTATTCTGGGTGATAATAATTGATCATACTGAGAGTAGTCCATTGCAAATGTTCCACATATATAATTGAATCCTCTTAAAAATCCTAAACCTGGGGCTACCATTGATTCCAATTTATGGAGTTTTGACTTATGCTTTTGGCAATTGCACTAATGTGTAAATATGATACATATTTAATAGAAATTATAGGTCAGATTTTGAGTTCTGGCCTTTTCTGGGTTAGTAATAGATGATGTGTTTCTCTCCCAATAGATGGTGTTGAGCAGCAGCAGTTACTACAGCTCCCAGTCAGCCCCAGGAATACAATGAAACCAAGTCTACATTCCACTATGGGGCTGAGTTTGGGTGTTCAAAAGGTTAGGGGTATTAGTGCATCTTCAATATAAAACAGAAAGTTACTGGAAAGTCAACCCGTGGCAATCCCAGAGCATCCTACGTCTCACAGAAGTCGTTTGTGCTAGGCAGCCCAGCCTAATGAGGCAGATAAGGAATCCGAACCCACCCACACAGCTTCCAACTCAGGACCCTGAGAGCATAAAACGCTGTGTGCTTGTGTACTCCCTCCCCTCCAGCAAGCAGCAGTGCGTCACCCTGCGACAACTGGTTTCACTGAACATCACAGCATCAGCCTGAGTGTCCAAGACCCTGGGTTCCATTCCGGCTTGACAGACAACAAGAGCAGTAGTAACAGCATCTGAGGAAACCAGCAAGTGACTTACCCACGGGGGAAGGAAGTGTCAGTGCTGGACTGTGGGTCGACTACACTGATGGCAGGTGGCCAGGGAGAGGTCAGCACTGGAGTAGAAAAGTGCCCAGCACCCTGATGCTCGGTCCATTCCTGAATCACCCGTCTTGGTACGCACAGCACCCTGAGAAAAGCTGGACTCAGACACCAGCAGCAAGCATGGTCTCTTCATCAGACCCTCCATGGTGGAGATGGGAGGCTCTGAGGTCTAAGGGGTGAGTGCCAACTGGCTTTTGGACTGGCTCACATGACCCTCATTTAGTGACAGAGCCGTGGACCATGGACATCTGTGCTCTTTTCTTCTCAGTGTTAGATAAAGAGGCATCGCATCTGGCAAGGGACTTTCCTGGCCTTTGTGAGACTTGTCCTTTATCCTCTTTGTTATGCTGCCCAACCACACCTCCCTTTAAATATACAGGTCCTTACCCTTACTACAGTTTTTAGTTCAAGGAACAGTGTGAATAGTGAAGGCTGGAGAAGTTTGAGTCTCAGTGCTATGTCTATCTCAGAAAAAATGAGCATTCAAGGCCAGGTTAAGTAGCTGTTATTTAAAATGCTTGGGACTAGAATTGCTTCAGATCTTAATTTTTTTCAGATTTTGGAATATTTCCTTACACATAATAACATACCTGAGGACAGGGCCTAAATCCAAGAAAACCATACAAAATAAATTTGTATTACATGCACACAAATTTACAGGCTAGGGTATTCTCCAGCCTGAAGATGTTCTATACAATATTTTAATAATTTGGTGGATGAAGCAAAGTATCGTATTATGGAATTTTCTACTTGTGGACTCAAAGCTGGCTTCAAAAATGTTACAGGTTTCTGGGCCAGGGATTTAGCTCAGTCACTAGGTTCCAGCACCTGTCTTGCAAGTGCAAGGGCCTGGTTTCAATCCGCGGTAACCACATACAACAATACTGGGCATGGAGACTCACTCCCATTGGCAATCAGCACCATATTCCACAGTGCTGGATAATCTCAGCACTCCAGAGGCAGAGACAGGTGGATTGCTGTGACTTTGAGGCTGAGTTCAGGGCCAGCCTGATCTACAAAGCGAGACCATGTCTCAAAAAAAAATAAAAAAGTTACAGGTTTTTGGAACCTTTGGGGTTTCAGAGTTTCAGAGTAAGGATTCCCAATGTGCCCTAGAACTTCCTTATAATGGGTATATAGTAATTGTACATATCATATTGCAGATATTGTGGAGAGAGAAGATCACGCTTTCATGTGGAACTGGATAACTATGAATTAACTGTTACTAGTCAGCAATTGGTTAACTAGGCAACTACACTCTTTGTAAAATGTTACCTGAGTAGCCCTGACAGCTTCTGTAATCTGTCACCAAGGGAGGTGAGGACTCAGGAAGTTTTGCCAGAGCTCTTTGTTCTGCCCCTCCCCCTCCACCCTGTTTCACTTTGTGTAAACACTGCTTGCTGTACTCCCAGGGAATCTCCAAAGGAATTAAACCTGAAAGATGTGGAAAGAGGTCTACAGGAGAGCACAGACTTCTATTCAGGGCCTTGGAGACTGACAGGATCACTCCCTGAGCCGCTGACCTCATTAAAGGCCGCTTTTGCTCCTATCTTTGCGTTGCTATCTATAACGAGGTCCTCACTGTTTCCTGCTTCAGCGTGATACTCGAAACTTGTATACAAAGAGTAATGAAATGGGATAATTGGCATTTTTAGTAGAATTTCCTAAACCCCCATCAGCAAGGCAAGAGAGGCAGAAAAACACAGCTCATGCTCAAACCTGTCTGCTGTCTTGCTAGCCCCGGGGGATGGCGAGTCTGAGCCTGACGCATACTGTGCAGAGCACACTGCCCAACATAAGAAAAAGGCGGTGCTGCCTCCAAGGCTGTTGGCAGAAGCACAGCTGAACACGGGAGGGGACAGGTCCTGTGGCCAACCGTAGAAGAGGAAGAGCGGGGTCAAGATTCTAACCCATGCTGAAGCGGCTTCATGTGCAAAATGAGGACTTTCCTCTCATCTGGACCCCACAGAGATTAGGAAGGCATCTGATAAACTCTAAAGAATGTAACTGTGGAGGGCTGGGGATTTAGCTCAGTGGTTCCAGCACCTGTCTTGTAAACGCAAGGACCCGGGTTCTATGCCTGGTTAACCACATAACATACTGGGTGTGGAGACTCACCCCAGCAGCAATCAATACCACATTCCAAAGTGCCAGGCGTGGTGGCTCAGGCCTGTAATCCCAGCACTCGGGAGGATGAGGCAGGAGGGTTGCTGTGATGTGAGTTTGAGGTTGAGCTCCGGGCCAGCCTGAAACACAAAAGCAAGACAGTGTCTCAAAAAAAAAAAAAAAAAAAAAGAATATAACTGTGGGGAACATGTTTTCATTACCTATCAATTAACTGTGTTGCTAGGTGTTGAACCCAGGACTTTTACTACTGAGCTATACCCCTAGCCTTTATTAGTTAATTAATCATGTACACAAAGGCCTGCTTTCACCATGCCTCTGTTCTGGGCCATATCTTATACTAGAAAAGGAGGATAAAGTAAAAGGGCAGATGTGGTATCTGTTTAGAATCCAGTAGGGAAGATGAACATTAAAACAAATAGCTGCAATATGGAGGAACAACTGCTTTTCAGTACCAATGGTATGATTCCCATAAGGCTTTGCTACAAACAAAAGGATTATGATGAAAGTGCCGGGTCCTGAGAGCTCTGAGATTCTGAAGAGGAAGTTTGTAACCCTAGGATGGGCTCAGATTGTCAAGGAAGCTGTTGTCTGGATTGGATTTTAAAACAAGAACTTACAAAGTGGGTATGTGATGAAGGAAACATCAAAGGGACCAGCTGTCCAAAGGGACCACAGTACAAATAAGACAGACAGGGAAGCTGCTTAGCTCAGAAAGCTCCAGAGTGATAACTGGGTGGATGCTGTCTCATCCTGAGTCACTGGCTGGTGAATTTGCCTGACCTTTCCCTTTGGGTTGGAACCACCAGATGGTGGTTTTCTTCTGAGAGGTTATAGGGAGGATGCAGGGGGGAGGTTGGAGCCAGCCTCTCCCAACACCGGCCCTGTGTCTGTATTGTTGGGAGATACACATTGGTGTCTCAGCTCCTCCTGCAATAGATGCTGTATTGAGAAGGAAGATGGCTTCCATGTCACAGAGTGGACCCGGACCCTGAGCTGGTTGGTAGGGAATTGAAAACTGGGAAAATTTCCATTCTCACTGAAGGTCACAAAGTAATACTGATTCATTCTTACATGGTTGGTAGAATTCTGCAGTAAAATCATGTAAATCTGACTGTGAGAGAGCTAATGACAAATTGCTTTTATTTAATTGTAAAAAGACTGTTCAAATTATCTTGATTGAGTTTAGGTAATTTTTATGTTTTTTTAACTAAACTGCTTTGCTTCATATAAGTTGCCCAATTTATGAGTTAATATTTGTTTATACTATTTACTTCTTATATTTTTAATATTTACAGGATAAGTTGGGATACTTCATGTTGTATTTTATATTGGCTTCATGTCCTTTTCCTTTTTTGCCTTGGTTAATTGTAGTAAAGTTCTATCAATTTTTCTTAAGATTTTAGAACAAAATTTTCATCTTATTGATTTTCTCTCTTATTTTCCAATCTTCAGGTGCAATATTTCTGCTATACCCTGTCTTTATTATTTCTTTTCCACCTATGTGAGCTGTTTTCTTTGCTTTCAAGTTTCAGGTAAAGACATTGTTGAGTTGAAGTTTTTTTCTTCTCTAACATAAATATTTATTGATGTGTTTTCCTTTCTGCACTGATTTATCTGCTTTTCACAACATAGATGTTATGCCATATTTTCATTCTATTCAACACATATTTTATTTTCTTTGAGATTTTCTTCTAGGAATTTTCAGAAATATGTTAATTTACAAGTATTTGGAGTTTCCTTTTATATTTTTATTTCTGATTTCTAATTTGAGTCACAATATCAAAGAAGCTATTTCATATTAATTTTTAACATTTTACTATTTGCTTTGTAACCTCCCATCTCCTTTCCTCCTTCCCTAATTTTACTTCTCCATTTCATTCTTGCTGATTATTAATCTTAACTCATGTTCATATAATGTTTACATTGACTGAGGTTATTAGGCTCCTGTAAGTAGTATATCATTATTTTTATTTCCTTTTCTCCTTCCCTTTATTCCTTGTACCTAATCCCTTGGACCTCTCCCTGTCTGCAAGAGATCTATGTTCCTATCTCTTTCTATTAATTATTCATTAATCTCTTTGTGGTTGGCCTTACCAAATAAGAGATACTCTACAATATTTAAACTTGTATACATGCTTTATTTCACTTAACATTATATTTTCAAGGTACATTCATTTTCTTACAAATGTCTCTCAAGTTTTTCCTTCTTTATAGCCAAGTACTAATCTGTCATGTATAAATACATTTCCTTCATCCCATTATTTGTTGATGGGTATATAAGCCACTTCCAAGATTTAACTATTATGAGTGGTGTCAATATACACAATGTTATGTCTCTGTCACTGTAATATTATGTCTTAAAGTCTTCATGGAAAACATAGAAAAGGGATAACTGAATTGTATGGCATTTCTCATTTTAGTTCTTTGAGAAATCTCTAGATTGACTTCCACAATGGTTATACTAGTTGACATTCCCACCAGCAATGAGTGTTCCTTTTGCATCACAGCCTCACCAGCATTTGTTATTTTTTCATTTACTGATCATTGCCATTCCTTCTGGAAAAAAGAATCTTAGCATTATTTTAATTTGGGTTTTTCTACTGGTCAGAGATATGGAACATTCTTTTCATATATTTGTTGACCATTTTTAATTCTTTTATTTTTAAATCTTTATTGGTACATTACATAAATGCATCACGATTGCACTCCATAATGGGGATTTGTACCAGTATAAGACACAACTTAATTCTCATTTTTTCCCATAGCCCTACCCACTCTATCACCTCTCATATACATAAAATTTGTTTCCTTACTTTTTTGTTATAATCTCATTATTTTTCAGCCTTCACCCTATTTTACTTTAAGCATTTTCTATTTCACAATATATAACATACAATGCTAGGACTCATTTACATCTTTATTTTCTCATACCACAGAAAAAATGTGATACGTACCTATCTGTGCCCTATTTATTTCACTTATGAGGATATCCTCAAAATATGTCCATTTAAGTAGAAATGATTCAAACTTATCATTTTTTATGGCAGAGTAATACTCCATTCTGCAGAAGAACCACAGCTTTTTTATCCAGTCTCCAGTTGATGGACCCTTGGGTTGTTTCCAAGGTGTAGCAATCACAAATTGGGCTGCTATAAACATGGGTGCACATATGTCACTGTGATATGAGTCTTTTAATTCTTGTGTGTATATACCTAGCAAGGCAATGGCCAGGTCAAATGGGACCTCCAATCCTAGCTTTTTGAGGAATCTCCAAAGTGATCTCCATAGGGGTTGTATGAGTCTACATTCCCACCAACAGTGGAGAAGGGTTCCTTCTCCTCGCCAACATTTGCCATTGGCTGATTCTGAAAAGGCAGCCATTCTATGTGGAGTGAGATGAAATCTCAGAGTTATTTTCATCTGCATCTCTCAAATGACTAATGATGTTGAGCATTTCTTCATATGCGTCTTAGCTGCTATTACTTCTTCCTCTGAAAAATATCTGTTCATTTCAGATGCTCATTTTTGAATTGGGTCATTAAATTTTGGTGGGCTGATTTTTTTGAGCTCTTTAAATATTCTAGATAGTAGCCCTTTATCTGAAGAACAGCTGGTAAGGATTTTTTCATTCATTGTTGGTTACCTACTTGCAGTGTGGTGGTTTCCTTTGCTGTGCAGAAGCTTCTTAAAAGAATGAGGTCCCATTTGTTGATTTCCTCAGCCATTTCCTGTGCTATAGAAGTTTTGTTCATGAAATCTTTCCCTAAGCAAATGTTTTCCAGAGTTTTACCTAACCTGTTTTGCAGTAGGTTTAGAGTGTTTTAATATTTAGGTCTCTTATCCACTTTGATTTTAGCTTGGTACACAGTGAAAGAGTTAGATCTAGTTTTAGTCTTTGGCAAGTTAAAGCCCAGTTTTTCCAGCACCATTTGTTAAAGAGGCCATTTTTCCTCCAATGAGGATTTTTGGCTCCTTTGTAAAGATGAGGTGGCTCAGTGTATCTGGAGTAGCTTCTGAATTTTCTAGTCTACTCCATTGATCCTCGGGTCTGTTACTTTGCCAGTACCACACAATTTTTATCACAGTGGCTTTATAGTATAGATTTAGGTTCGGAGTTGTGATACCCCCCACCATATCCCTGTTGCTTAGAATTACTTTGGCTATTCTAGGTCTTTTGAGGTTCCAGATGAAAGTTTGAATTTTTTTCTCTAGATCTATGAAATATGCTGTTGGGATTTCAATCGGAATTGCCTTGAATGTGTAGAGTAGTTTTGGGAGTATAGCCATTTTGACAATATTGGTTCTTCCTACCTAGGAGCAAGGTATGTCTTTCCATTTTTTGATATCATCTTCTGTCTCCTTTGTCAGAGTGCCACAGTTTTTAGAGTAGAGGTCTTTCACCTCCTTTGTTGTACTAATTCCTAGATATTTTATTTTTTGTGGTGCTATTGTGAAACGGACTGACTCTCCAATTTCTATCTCAGTGGATCTACTGTTTGTGTATACTAAGGCTATTGATTTTTGAACATTGATCTTATAACCAGCCACATGGCTAAAATTGGCTATTAGGTCCAGCAGTTTTTTAATTGAGTTTTTAGGATTTTCTAGATAGAATATCTTGCCATCAGAAAATAATGACAATTTAACTTCTTCTCTTCCAATCTTTATTTCTTTTATTTCTTTCTCTTGCCTAATTGCTATGGCTAATATTTCCAGAACTATATCGAACAGAAGTGGTGAGAGAGGACATCCTTGTCTTGTTCCTGATCTTAGTGTGAAAGGTTTCAATTTTTGACCCTTTAGTATGATACTGGCTGATGGTTTCTCATAGATAGCTTTTATTAGTTTTAGTTACAGACCATCTATTCTGATCTTCTGTAGATTTTTGAACATAAATGGGTGTTGTGTTTTGTCAAACGCCTTTTCTGCATCAATTGAGATGACCATATGATTTTTGTGTTTAAGCCTTTTAATATGGTGTATAATATTTATTGATTTACATATGTTGAACCATCCTTGCATCCCTGGGATGAATCCAGCTTGGTCAGGGTGTATAATCATTTTGATAATTCTCCGCATTCTGTTTTCCAGTATCTTATTGAGGATTTTTACATCAATGTTCATTAGGGATATTGCCCTGTAGTTCTCTTCTTTTTTTTGGTTTTTTAGGGAGTTTTTTTGAGACAGGGTCTTGCTTTGTAGTTCAGGCTGGCCCTGAGCTCAGCCTCAAGCTCACATCACAGCAATCCCTCTGCCTCTGTCTCCCGAGTGCTGGGATTACAGGCATGAGCCACCACACCTGGCACTGTGGTATGTGGTACTGCTTGCTGCTTGGCATGAATCTCCCCGCCTAGTATTGTATGTGGTTTCCAGGGATGGAACCCAGGTCCTTGTGCTTGCAAGACAGGCTCCAGAACCACTGAGCTAAATCCCCGGCCCCCATTTTTAGTTCTTGCTTAGCTAAATGTCTGTTTATTTCACTTGCCTATTTCTTGACTGAGTCTTTAACTGTAGGGAGTCCAGGATGTTTGCATATATATGTCCTCTGAGGAATAGCTGGCAAACTATCTTCCCATCTGTAGGTTGTCTTCTCACTCTACTAATTAACTGTTTTGCTACATAGAAACTTTTAACATGATATGATCCTATTTGTTGATTTTTGTAATTTCATGTGCAATTGCATTTGTTTAGATAATTTTCTACTCCTATACCTATGAGTTCAACAGTTTTACCTACTTTATCTTCCAAAAATTTCAATGTTTCTGTTTTAATGTTTAGAACTTTTATACATATGATTTTAATTTATTCATGGTAAGATATATTGGTCCAGTTTCTATCTTCTGTAAACAATTATCCAGTTTTTTCAGCACCACTTGTTACACGGGCTATTTTTCCTCCAATGTATGCTTTTGGATCCTTTGTCAAGGATCAAATAGCTGGATGTTTGTATATCCTCAGTTATGTTTAGTGGATCATTTTCCCCCAGTCCCACCTCACTTGTATTACTATTGTTTTATAGGATAGCTTGGAGTCAGGTATTGTGATCCCTCATGCTTTGCTTTTATTCTCAAGACTGCTCTTGCTATTTTCAGTCACTTGTGGCTCCATATGAATTTTAGGATTGTTTTTTCTAGATTTGTAAAGTGTGCTGTTGGCATTTTGATTGGGACTGTATTGACTCTGTACCACACTTTAGATGTCTGGTCATTTTGACGGTATTAATTCTGTCTACCCAAGGGCAGGGGACTTCTTTCCATTTTCTGGTGTCCTCTTTAATCTCTAAGAATACTGTAGTTTTCTTTGTACAGATCTTTCATCTCCTTGGCTAGGTTAATTTCTAGGTTTTTTTTTTCTTGAAGCTATTGTGAATGGTATTATTTTCATAATTTCCTTCTCATCCCCTTCATTGTTAGTGTACATATATTCTAATGATTTTTGTATACTGATCTTTTATCTTGTTATTTTACTGAAGTTGGTTATTCATTCTAAGAGTTTTTGCACCTTCTGTTTAGAATATCTAAGAGTTTCTTTGGGCTTTTGTTGTGGAGTTTCATGTCAACTGCAAATAATGACCATTTGAGTTTTTCCCTTTCTATATGTACTCCTTTTATTTCATCCTCTTGCCAGATTTCTCTGGCCAATGTTCCAAGTACTACATGAATAGAACTGGTGACAGTATGCATCTATGGTTTGTTCCTAATTCAAGAGGAAAATCTTTTAATTTTTCCCCACTGACCATGATGTTAGATATTGGTTCTTCATAAAGAGCTTTTTTCAAATTCTGGTATGGTCTTTCTACATTTATTTTCTTCATGATTTTATCAGTGTTGGATTTTATCAAAAGACTTTTCATATATGCTTTTTTTTTTAACCTTGTGACATATTGCATTATTGACTTACAGAAGTTGAACCAGCTTTGTGTCTCAACCTACTTGGTAAGCATGTATGACATTTTTGACGACCTAGTGCATTTTATTCACTAGTAACTTGTTGAGGATTTTTACATCTATGTTCATTAAAAAGACTGGCTTATTCAATCCCTGGAATTACCAAAAAAAATTGACTTGTAATTTTCTTTTATGGTTAGATCATTATCCAATATTGTAATCAAGATTTTTTAAAGTTATTTTTTCTTTCATTGGTAAATCTTCCTTTAATCATTCTGTAAAATTGGTCCATTGCAAAATGTTCTGTTACTTTTTTCATCTGGGGATGTCTGTATTTCCCTTAATTTCCAAATGATATTTTATTTGTTATAAGATTTGAAATTGACAGTTATTTTCTCCTAAGAACTTTAAAAAATGTTGTGATACTTTCTGGCCTTTATTATGAGAAATTTGCTGTCCTCCAAATTGAATCTTTGTTTTTTTAAAAAGAAAAAAAATTAACCATGTATCATGATGTGAATTTATCTGAGTTTTAGCTTTCTTGGAAATAGCTCAGCATCTTAAATCTGTAAGTTTATGTCTAATGTGATATTTGGAAATTTTAAAATTATTTTTATTGATTCCTTCAGCTATAAATCTTTTCTTTTCCTTCCTCTTCTTCTCTGATGATACATATACACATTAATTGTACAATGGTCTCATTAAAGATTTTTTTAAATTTTTTAATGGTACTGTAGGTTGAACACTAAGCTATTTCCCCAGCCTTACTTCTATTTTTAATTCTAAGATAATGCCTCAAAGCTGTGATTCTTCTGCCTCAGTCTCTGTAGCGCTGGTATTATAGGAATGTGCCACAAAAACCAGCTTCTTCATTTTTAACCTATTTTTAGTATATTTTGTTTCTCCTTTTCTCAGAAAGAGTAGCCCACTCATCACTACCTACCACATTAACTGTCTTGTTGCATTCTTCTTACAAGTTCTTATTACCTGCTTTTGTTGAATGTATTTAAGCCTCTATGTTCTGTCTCTCTACATAGATATAGAAGTTCTATGGGTGTAGAACCTTGTCTAGCTACTATATCCACTGCACCAGAAATATATCTGCAACACATCAGAAAAAGGTTAGGATTACAGGAATGACAAGGCTCTGGCATTTATAGCTACATAAAATATTAAACACACACCTATCAACCATAGCCTTATTTAACATGAATCCTCTCACTAAAGGCCTGTTCGTTGCAGCATCCAATGTACAATATGATATCTTCTTTCAAACAAAAATTAAAAATTACAACAAAAGCCAAGAAAGACAGCCTGGAGAGACACAGGAAACATCAGAACAAGTCTCATATGACATAGATGCTGTAACCCTCAGAAAGGGAAATAAATACTATGATTAGTACACTAAAGGAACTAATGAGAAAAAGCACATAATATAGAAAGCTAAATAGAAAATGTCAGAGAAAAATGGAAACTCTAAAAATGATAAGAGAGAAATTTTTGAAATCAAAATTTCAGCCACAAAAATGAAGAATAGCAAGTGGAGATGACATGACCAACAATCAGCAGACTCTATCAGAGTGAGGCAGAATCTTTTTAACAAAATTATTTTTTAAAACCATAGATACAAATGTAGTTAGCCAAACTGTATGATAGGTAGTGTGAAATAGGAAGAAAAATATACAAAACAGAAAAAGAAAAGAGTGGGCAGGGGAAAGTAAAACAAAGGAAAGAAAAAACTTGATAGTAAAAAAAAGGAAACAAAGCCCATATATATATATACATATATATACACACATATGTATATATATACGGAAGTATGGAAGAGAGAGCAGGGGAAAGGAGGAAAATCAGAATCAAGATGTGTCATGTACAGGCACAAATTCTCAATGTTAAATGTCATCATATTGTACGCATAAAATGTATCAATAAAATCAATTCAAAAAATCAAGTAGCTGTGGTAAGAAAAAAAATTAAAAACAAAAACAACCCTGAAAAGTCTCAGAATCTGAGGAAATATGAAAAAGTGTACCTCACATGTAGTGAAAATACCAAGAGAAAGAGACTAGAACAAAAGAAAAGTTTGAAGTAATAATTCAGAGAGTCTTCAAAATTGTCAGGCACAAAAACATAATCAAGGAAATTCAGAATATACCAAAGAAACAGAAATATTCTTGAATAAAACCATAAAAGTTCCATTTGACTAATATACAAATAATAAAATAACATTAGAGTTCTTTTCTAAAAAACTACACAAACAAAAAGAAAGTACAGTGAAATATCTAAAATATAGACAGGATCATACATCATCCTAGAGTTCTACATACACATATTATATTTAAAAAGCAAAGGAGAAATAAGGACTTTTCTCAAACAATAATTGAAAAAATTCAATGGTGGAAAATTGTCTCTGAAGAAATATTAATATATGGTTTGCAGGCAGGAAAAAATGAACAGGTAAAAACTTGGATATACAGAGAGCAAAGATTTGCATTTACAGTAAACAGATTGAGTAACATATGCTCTGCTCAATTAAGCAGCAACTACTCATCCCTTACAAACTGAAGAGATAGAATCTTGCAACAGATTCAAAACACAAAAGTCCCACCTGGAAGATACCTCTGAGAAATGGTCATTTCCTCGGGTACTGAATATTGACAATAAAGCTGCTCACTTTAAGCAATTTATAAGTATCAACTCAGGAATAAGCCAAAAGAAGAAAAAAATTAAAGGAAAAGAGAAAACGAGCACACACTTAAATAGGATACAACTCCAGGCTTTGAGTTCAGCACAAGAAAACCCTAGGGCACCGAGGTAGAACAATCTGAAAGCCCTGCCTATACTCTCTGAAATGGGGACAGTAGAATTAACAAAGCAGATGAACAAACTTTAGAGAAAAATCAAGGCAGCAACAGAGTCTCTGGTAACTCCAGAGATTAGGACCTTAATGAAAGATGTACATAGTGATGTTAGAGAAACATAAAAAAAAAAAAAGAAGAAGAAGAAAAGCTCAAGAAAAAAAAAATGATGGAAATCATGAATTCCCAGAAGAGGAAAGAAATGGAATACATGAAAGTAGTTCAAACAGATGTGTAGGAAATTAAAAATTTTATTCAAAGTATATGCAGCCTGATGAGTTAATCTGGGGACAGAATATCAGGTAGAAAAGACAGAATAGTAGCCAGCAATCACACACACACACAAAAAAAATATTTCTTAAAAATTAAAAGGGACTACAAGAAATGAATCCACACTGAATCTGCACCAGGTTGGGAGCTTACTGGCCTCCAGGCCCACGCCAGAAGAGCGGCCAGGGACTGAGTTTAGCAGCGGGCAGCTCAGGAAATGGCGACTGTGGCACTGAGTCTGCCTCACCGAATCTGCACCAGGGTTGGAGCTTACTGGCCTCCAGGCCTACGCCGGAAGAGCGCCCAGGGACTGAGTTTAGCAGCGGGTGGCTCGGGATATGGCGACTGTGCCACCGAAGTTGCACTGGGGTTGGAGCTTACTGGCCTCCAGGCCCACACCGGAAGAGCACCCAGGGACTGAGTTTAGCAGTGGGAGGCTTGGGAAATGGCGAATGCAGCACCGAGTCTGCGTCACCGATTCTGCGACGGGTTTGGATCTTACTGGCCTCCAGGCCTACGCCGGAAGAGCGCCCAGGGACTGATTTTAGCAGTGGGCAGCTGGGGAAACAGCGATTGCGGGACCGAGTCTGTGTCACCAAATTTGCGCTGGGGTTAGAGCTTACTGGCCTCCAGGCCTATGCTGGAAGAGTGCCCAGGGACTGAGTTTGGCAGCGGGTGGCGAGGGAAGCGGTGACTGTGGCACGGAGTCTGTGTAACTGAAGCTGCGCTGGGTTTGGAGTTTACTTGTCTCCAGGCTCACACCGGAAGAGAGCCCAGGGAAAGAGGTTAGCAGCGGGCAGCTCGGGAAACGGTGACTGTGGCATCGAGTCTGCGTCAGCGAAT